>JAKSZT010036119.1:8692073-8710565 GCA_026826555.1 Tolypeutes matacus | reverse complement strand
AAAAAAAAAAAAAAAACAAAAAAAAAACAAAAAAAAAAACAAAAAAAGCATTAGTTTCTTGCAGCCAGAAAAGGTGAGGGGCAACTTCAATTGTCCATATCCAGCAGAGCAAGCAAGCAATATTACAGAAGCTAATTTTTGCGATTAGCATCAGCGTTAAGGGGGTTTGGGTTAATCTTTACTAGGGGTGGCTTTTGCCATCTCCATGGTGGCGTGATAGGCCAGGCACGGATGCATATCCGGGGTATTGTTTTAAGCAGGTTTTGTGGGCCTTAGGAACTTCCATCAGTGTTACTATGTTTAAAAATCTCCATTACAAAGTGCTGCTAGGTAGTAGAGGGAGGACCTGGGGAAAGAATGTCAAGGAAAGGAGAAAAGCCAGTAAAGAATATATCAATCAACTCAATCCTTCTGAAGACCTTCTGAGAAACCGTGCTGAACACATCTTAGAATTGTCCCACCAGAGGAGAGGGAGGATAGTCCCGCTGCTTGAAGTTGGTGGTAACTCTTCTGTGCCTCTGAATTCCAGCTGAACAACTAAGAGCTCCTGTTGGTGGGCAGAGAAAGCCCTCAGGTGGAACAGAAAAGAGATGCAGGGTCAGCAGACAGCTCATAGATGAGCTTAGAGGTGGGTGGGGTGTTAAACAAACAAAAGCTGAATTGAAGTTTGGAGAGTGAGTTCCCTAATATTTCACCTATGAGTTAGGCAGACTTGGCCCCTCAGTCACTGGCATCACATGAAGGAAAGGTTTTGCCCAGACAGGCTCACCAAATGGCGAGAACAGAGCAGAAGGCAACTTGCCACGGGCAGGTGCACCCAAGAAAAAGAGGAACAGCTCACAGGCAAGCCTGCTCACTTTCCTCCTTGAAGGAGGGGAAGCAAAGGATGGCAAGAGAGGAGGTGAAAGTTATTTAAGCTTACATTGCTACACGTGGAAACCTAAAGGCAGGGAAATGGAGGACCCCTAACAGAAATTAACATAGAAGAGCTAATACTATTATTTTTAAAAATCAACATAAAATAGCAGCAGTCATATGTTATTTCAGATTATCAAGGTAAATACTAAAAAAATAGCTAAAAAGTTTGGAAACAGTTGTCTGTGGAGGAATGGGAATCACTATAAACTTAATTATACCACATGACAGTTTTTTTTTTGTTTTTTTTTTAAAGATTTTATTTATTTATTCATTTATCCCCCCCTTGCTGCTTGTGCTCGCTGGGTCAGCTAACCACGCCGTGCGGGCGGGCTTTTCGGTTCCCAGGGCCTCCCATATGGTAAACAGGAGCCCTACTGATTGAGCCACAGCCGCTTCCCCTACATGACAGTTTTATTTGCATAATGTATTAGTTTGACAAAAAATTTTAAAGTTAAATTTGAGAAAACTGTATAGCAAACCCACCACATTAAGAATAATTCCAATTAAGAAAAATTCTACCTGAGCAGTTGTTACTTTATAATCAGGAAAACACAAATAGTAAAAATACTAAATCATAGAACAGAAAAAAGTTGAACTCACTGGCATGTTGCTTCTACAGATTAAGCATTACTAAGAATGTTAGAGGTTCCCCCTTATGAGGTTTGCAATGATTAACAGATCATAAGACTGTAAATCAATACCCCTGTGACATAAATTTAAGAAAGGCAGCGTCCAGCCATAACCCACATGACCAATTGAGCAAGCCATCACCTAGGAGGCAGCTCATCCTCTCCCAAGAATGAAAAAAGTGGATCAGATAAGGGCCATCACCCCCTCTGGGCCCAAGCACCACCAACCTCTCCCGCATTCCAAGATCTCCTAGCCCACTCCCCCCTGGCCATTTGGCCCCAGGCTGTACTTGGTTTATTGATAAAGCCATATCCACCACCTTCCACGGGTGGGCTGAAGTCTGTTCTTCAGACCCCCCTCCACTGGGAGAGCTTCCCAATAAACTTTCCGCCTGCAATCATCAGTATCTGCATCCCAGTGAGCGCCATTTTTCTCTAACACTAAGTATTTGAAATTATTTCAATTACTAATTCTAAAAAGCAAGAGTGAAAATAAAATTAACACATGAAATTCTAATATGTTGGTTCAAACATTACTGTTTGAAATGTCTTGGGCACAGTGGGATGTAAATAATACTAGGGAGGCACTATTGTGAAATGTAAGGGACTCTGGATTTGGAGTTAAAAAACTAGTATGGAGTTCTGGCTCTGCCACTCACCAACACTGTGATTTTGGTCAATTTTCTTAACATGGGGGTTGGATGTGGCTCAACTGGTTGGGCGTCCGTCTCCCATATGGAGGGACCTGGGTTCGATCCCCGGGACCTCCCGGTAAAAAAAAAAAAAAAAAAAAAATTTCTTAATATCTCTAAGCTTGGTTTCTGTCTCTGTAAATAGGGGATGATAACACTAACATCATGTTATTGTCAAGATTTAACAAAAGCTATATAAATATAAGAATAACTATATAAATATGGTTATATATTTGAAATTTTTACTTTAAATATTAGATTTTCAAGCCAAAAGAGCTAATTACAAATAACATATTAAAAGAAAAGTTAAAAGAGAAATTTTTAAAATTAAAATTTCATTAGAAAACATTTTAACTTAGGGTGTATTTGTTTGCCAATAGGTGCTGACTACTACTAACAACCTTTCACCATACAATAGATATATATTTAAATGTATTTTTATTAAAGAAATTGTGAACTTAGAAAACAATCAAGCAAATATGCAGAATTCCCATAAAACACCCTCCACAAACAAATGTTCAACATTGTTGTGGAACATGTTTTACAGATAGTGAGATAACATCATCAGACTGTTACCACTAATTATGGTCTATAGTGTAGACTTGGTATATTTTTTTTCTATTAGCCCCTATTCTTAGCACAGTACTTCTTTGACATTGATGGATGAATATTACAATATTGCTGTTAGCTATAGTCCACAGTTTGCATTAATAGTATTTTTCCATTCCTCGTTAATGTAGTGGTGAGTAAAAAAAAAAAAAAAAAAAATTGTATTTTTCCCATGCATCTCCATAGTCTGACCACCTTGTAATAGTGGTGTACATTTGTTCCAGTTCATAGAAGAACATTCCATACCATATTTTTTAACCTGATTATAAGAGTAACATGCGCTTGTCATAGGAAATTAGGAAAATACAAAAATATGTAAAGGAGAAGAGCCCCACCTCACAGAGATATACCCTTTTAACTTTTTAATGTCTTTCTTCTAGTTAGTGCTTTAGTTCTCTCCTCTTTTCTCTTCCCTCTGAAAAACTTTAGTTTAAATTACAGCATGAATATATAGGTTCCAAAAAAAAAAAAAAAAAAAAACTTTCAGTGGTCACAAAATTAAACAGATGTGCAGTAATTTAACAACTTCCTATTGTTAGATAGGTTGTTTAGAACTTTTCAGTATCATAGTTAACCTGGGTTCAATATGCTAATACATAATTTGGTATGCCCTGCAACATGGTTGCCCATTTACCGTTCCTGCATTGGACAGTAAATGTTGTGAGGGATTGTGTGTGTGAATGAACAAAGGGATGAATGAATAATAATATTTCTCCCACAACACTCAAAGGGTATTTCAGGGGAGCCTGTCAAAATGAGATAACTTTTTAAAAAGTGTTTTCTGTATTCTAAGCTTTATTACCTTTTAATCAGCATTATGTTTACTATTTTTGTTGTTATCACAAGCCAGAACAATACAAAGAAAGAGATGTATGAGAGGCAGATGTGGGGCTGGGAAGGGAGAGAGGGGTGTGACTTAATGTTACATCTTCCCCTCCTAGATATGATAAGTAGGCTTTATTTAATTCCTTTGTCTGCCTTGGCAAGGACAAAGCTTTCATCTTAATAGAATTCTCTGCCAGCAGCACAGCAGCTATTTCAAAGCAGGATGGAAAGAGAAAAAGGAATGGCTGTGGGGGAGGGGAAGTTAAGGGAGGAAAACATTTTTTCTCATTTTCTATTCAAATTACCAGTTAGAAATACACAAAGAGGGATATATGGAAAGACGTGTAGAATGCAGCACTGAATATCTCTGTGTATCTTAGTTCTATGCTTGAGGTCAACATAAATGTATATTTGCTAAAATCTGGATACTATGTGCCATTTCAGTATAGCTCGTTGAATCTGAGGCAGGTTAGCATAGCGAATGAGGGAAGGCAGCAGGATGGAGAACAAAGCCATAATCGCCACAACTGAAACACCGCCAAGAACCTGCTCATGAGGTCCCGTTTGAAAGTCCCGGCTGAGAAACCCCAGAGCACCCCAAATAGGAAGTCTCCCCTGTTAGTCCCTCAAGGCTGACAAAGCAACCCACGTGGACTATGTTATAGGCCAACGGGAAGCCCGGAAAGGAGCCAATGCAAAACGCCACTGGTCACAACCCCTGCTTAGCATACAGGGAGGAGGAGGGAAAGCAGCTTTCACAAAGCCTAACCCCAGCTCCCAGCACGCGCGTCCCTCCCTTGTGCACACCCGCAGTCTTGTCTCAAGTGTGTACTCTTGCTATCTTTCGCTTCACATTAAACTCTTCACTTGCGTGCATGAGCTGTGGTGCGTCCTGGAATTCTTTCTCCTGTCATGGCCAAGAAACTGGAAGTCCACCGCAGCAGCAACACCGCTCTAGAGGTTGAATGTATTTTGTAGGAGGCTGTGTGTATGTAATAGGAGGGGTACTAAATTAGGGCAATTTCTGGTTTAAAGGTGTACAAATGCACTTTTCAAATGACGGAAACATTTTATATCTTGTTTGGAGTGGTGGTTACGTTGGGTATTCACAATTGTCAAAACTTCAGACTTTACATTTAAGATCTCTGTGCATTGTATTGAATATAAATTGTACCTCACATTACCAAATTATTAAATAACAGTTGTGTTCACATGCAAAAACAACGTGCATTCATTCTAGAAAGTTTACAAAATACAGATAAGCACAACGAAGAAAATAAAAATTCCCAGGACTCTTACTGCCCGGAGATAGTCACTCAACATTTGGGTCCTTGTTATCTGAGTTTCCATGTCCCAGTTGTCAGTTATGACATTACCCAGAAAAGCAATAGTTATCATAATATGGAAATATTCACTAATGACCTGACTACTTATAAAATTAGTCCCCACTCAAACATCCTCCTGTTTAACTCTAGCTTCCATCCCCACTCATCCTGTCAATGTGCTTGTCAGGCAGCCATTCCTGAGTGTTGGGTGTAAACATCTCCAAATATAATGGAAATGGACTCTAATTGGATTTTGAATTTCTTTTAAAACAAGATACATTTCAAGAAGTCATTGGGGAAGCAGCTGTGGCTCAATCAGTAGGGCTCCCGTTACCATATGGGAGGCCCCGGATTCGGTTCCGGGGCCTCCTGGTGAAGGCAAGCCCGCCCGCATGGCGTGGTTAGCTGACCCAGCGAGCACAAGCAGCAAGGGGGGGATAAATGAATAAATAAATAAAATCTTTAAAAAAAAAAAAAAAAAAGAAGTCATTGAATGTAATGTTGGAAAACTGGTGAGTCACATAAAAGCCATTGACAAGTGAGGAGTTAGACCAAATAAACATCTACTAAGGGGAAATAAATGGAGATGATGACAAGCAATTCAAAAGAGAATGATTCGATTATCAAAGATTAAAATACATTGTTAGGAAAATAACGAAGCCCTCAAATATGTTTGTCACAAAAGTTATGATAGTACTACAAAAATCAAACATTAAATGGTGAAGAATGTGTATCATCATATTATCACATAATTCTGTCCAAAAAAAAGCTAGAATAGCAACTATAAAGTGCTATACAAAAGTAAGAATCCTTCTTTATAATTTTATTTCTATTATAGCTGGGATAATGTGATGTTTTATAATGTAGAAACATGACCAAAGCAGGTTCTGGGGCAATGTCGTTAGAACAAAATCTACCAACCCAGAAAACCTCTGCACAAAAGTAGAAAAGAAAGAAAAGTTTTCTTATTGAATAACCATTATACCAGAATGTGATGCTCATCACAGACCATCTGAAGAGATTGCAAAGACAGAAGGAAATCTTACCCTTTTATATAGACAAGCAGATACAACCCATTACATACACGTTCTCAAGATAAACAATAACTAGTCCTCAAGGAAGAGAACATGGCAGCACCATTTGTCACACATAGTTTATCCTAAATTTACCTAGCAAGTGGGATGACCAGCTGTATTACCTAATTGCCTTTATCCAAAGGAAAAGTGAACTTCTCAAATCTTAATGACAGGAGGTAAGCTTCCAACTTGAAGCCACGCACCCACCGAAGTTAGGCTCTCCTCCCACAGAAACTGGGAGATGGAGTTGCTGTCTTCCTTGATGATTACATTAAAAGAGATTGCTCCCCTGTCTTTAAGAAAGATGTTCTTAGATTGTAAATCTGGGTTGTAAATAAAGAAGCTTATTTAGCTTTTATTTTATTTTTTATTTTTTTAATTTTACAAATTATTTCTTTATTGCTTGCACTTTTAAATGGTTATTTGAATATTATTTTGTAGTGTCTTAGGAAGTTTTAACAGACCCAAGACTGAAGGGTAGCTTAATGATTGAGCTTGATCATTTAAATTTTTAACTACAAGATTTTTTTGCAAGGCCTAATAAATTTCTCCCGAGTTAGTAACATCACATTTACATTATACTTTAGGTCCTTCAGTAATTGTTCCATCTTCCCAAATAATTTTCCCCATGCAAAGACACTCATGGCCATTATCTAGTCTCAAAGTCAAGGATACAGATTGATCGCCCAGTGTTTAATGTCCGTGGCTCTAATTGTTTCAAGTCTTGAGTCTCAGGGGGGCGTTTGTCCAATTCAATAGTTTTATTGTTATAACAGTCAAATCTCCATGAAAAATAGACACCCACAATTCTATACTGGGAATGGAGAGAACCTGCATCCCAAAGTTAATTGAGTGACATTAGCCTTATCTTCTGCATTTTCTATCCACAAACACTAGATTTGTGTTTGCCTATTGAGTAGATGCTTTTCTTTTCTATACAAGTCTTCTATCACTTTTGGTATAATCGTGGTTCCAACACCCAGTTGTTCTTATAAATCTGAACAGTCCTGTAATTCTGAACTAGTGATGGTCTCTTGGAACTGCTGCATAGCTAATTGCCGTTGGCCTCTTCAAAGGAGTGTCTGTGAGCCTCGTGGGGTTTTTGTTGTTCCAGCATTAAATCAAGCCGTCCGATTCAAAATTTTAACAAATAACATATTTTCTAGTAATGTGATTCTTAAATTGAAGTAAGTACTGCTGTGAATAGGACAAGAAGGCAATCTGTGAGAATAATACCACGTTTGCTAGAATTCCTCCTTGCAGGTGAGTTCAGTGTCAATATCAGTTACTCTGGAAAACTTAAGTTTCAAGTCCTTTGTGGAAACCACATTCTAGTCCTCCTGAAGTGCTGGCTTCACATGGGAAGCATGAAGCTAGTTGGGTTCCTCTTTCACTTGGATAGCCGTATGAGTGATGAGCAGCCCCTGAAAGGGTCCCTCCTAGCAGAATGACACACCTGGTGGGTCCTTCCAGGTTCTTAGGTCTTTGTATCAGGATTTCTGAACCCCGGGGCGAGCGGGCGCCGCTGGCGGGTGCACACCCAGGAGGCGGGCGTGCAGGTGAGCCCGCGCGTGCACAGGGCCGTGCAGTGCTCGCTCGGGCCGCGCACGCTGCGCAGCCGCTCGCCCGGGGGCCGCGGGCAGCGCGACCAGGGCCACGGCTTGGCTCCGGGGCGCCCCGCCGAGGCCGGGCCGCAGGGGCCGGAGCAGCCCGGGCCCCGGGAGCAGCTGCGGGGCGTGGCCGCCGCGGGCCCCGGGGCGAGGACGAGCCCTATTTAGCTTTTAAAAAGACTCACATACAACACAAAGAGGGAGAGAAAGTATTTACAATGATACATTTTCTAAAGAAAATGATTTTAAGAAAAGGGAGGAGGGGTCTCTTTCCCTTTTGAATGAGGGAATGGGTTAGTTTAAGAACATAATTTTCTGTGGTCCACAAAACACTCAAACCATGACAATACATGGGTTTGTGGTCTTGGCCTCATCTAAAGCATTAGGTTGAACTCTTACTAAATCCTTTTTTGTATGTCAAATTTCAATTCCCTGTTTTTTCAATAAAATTAAGTGTTTTTAACAAAAAATAATAATTATTACAGAAATTTTAGAAAACAAAGAAGCCTGGAAATAAGGAGGATCTCCATAGTCACACTGCCCTGGTTTGAGTCTTTTGTGGACCACAGAAAATCATGCTCTTTAGCCTATTCCTGTGCATGTAGGTCTATTGTATGGGGAACCTTTTGGTTAGATTCAGTTAAGGGATCTTTTTTTTTTTTTTTTTTTTTTTGGCTTTTATAAAGTGTATTTATTTAGAGTAGAAGCTTACAGTTACAAGGCCCTAAAGAGTCCACCTCAAGTGATTAGATACTTAACGGGTTTTGATTAGATTGCGGGGCTAAAGATGGGTACTAATCTTCTCACTGGAGTCATATAAACTGAGGACTGAAAGCAGAGATAAACAGAGAGAAAGAGAGGTGCTGTTTTACCTGCCACGTGAGAGAGGACTCCAGGATTGTCTGTAGCACAGAAAGAGAAATCCCGAGAGGCTGAGAAAGAGGCTGGAGGCTGGAATCAGCAGAGCAGCCTGAAGCTGAAGAAATGGTGCCTGGGGAGAGATGAACCATATGCTTGATTGCCCACAGCTGAGCTCAGGGAGAAAGCAAGCCTGGGGGAGAAAGTAAGGCCATTTTGCCTTGCCACATGGCAGGAGTCCAAGATCTGCCAGCAGCTGACTTTTGGTGAGATAGCATCTCTGATGATGCCCTTTTTTTTTTTCCCCCAATTATCTATTTAATTAATATCATTCAGAATTCTCTTAGAAGACATGCTTTTTTTTTTTCAATTAAAAAAAATTTTTTTAAAAGATACTTAGATTACACAAGTGTTGCACAAAAAATATAGGGATTTCCATATCCCCTGCTCCCCACACCTCCCAGACCCTCCTACATAAACAACATCCTTTATTAGTGTGGCACATTCATTGCAATTGATAAACGCATCCTGGGGCCATTGAGCATGGGCCATAGTTCACATTGTAGTTTACACTCTCTCCCACACAATTTTGCAGGCTATCTGATGATGCCTTGATTTGGATATTTTCACAGCCTTGGAACTGTAATATTGTACCCTAATAAATTCCCATTATAAAAGCCAACCCATTTCTGGTATTTTGCACTGGCTGCCTTTAGCAAAATAAAACATCCAAATCATCCATCCAAATCAATTCCCACTTAGTCTTGTTATCTCCCACCTTGAAGGCCATTTTCTTTATTTGGGGGGGAAAAAAAAAGCAGAAGCAAAGCAATAATTAAGTAGTTACACTTTCTCTGTCATCTGCCAGTATGACATCATTTTCTTGCTCCCAACATAGCTTAAAATTAAAAAAATAAAAAATCCAGCAGTTGTTTTTGTTATCCTTAGCCTTAACTGGTTCTATACTTCATTCCCTTTCTTCCTTCCTTTTTTCCTTCCTTCTTTCCTTCCTTCCTCCCTCCCTCCCTTCCTTTCTCCCACTCTCCCTCCCCCCTCCCTAGCCCCCCTCTCCCTCTCTCCCTCTCTCTCTCCCCCCTCTCTCTTTCTTTCTTTTATTAGACATGTTGTAGGTTTACAGAAATACCATGCATAAAATACAAAACTCCCATATAGCATCCTATTATTATACACATATATTGTTCCTATATCCCTCCATCTCCCCAAGCTTTTTTTGTACTTATTACAAATTATATCTTTGTACATTGTATGTCTAAAACATAGATTTATCATTAATTGTTATGCATTTGCATTTTAGCACCTGTAAGAAGTAAAAAGTGGATTTACATATGAAAAAAACAATACATCAGTACGGGCATTTATAATTACTCATATGGTCACCTTTACTGGAGGTCTTTATTTCTTTATGCCACTTTGATCCACTGTCTAGTGTCCTTTCCTATCAGTCTGAAGAACTTCCCTTAGCATTGCTTGTAGGGCAGGTCTAGTGGTAATGAACTCCCTCAGCTTTCACTTATCTGGGAATATCTTCATCTCTCTCTCGTTTTTTTTTTTTTTTTTTTTTTTTACCGGGAGGTCCCGGGGATCGAACCCGGGTCCCTCCATATGGGAGACGGACGCCCAACCAATTGAGCCACATCCGACCCCCATCTCTCTCGTTTTTGAAAGTAAGTCTCACCAGATATAAAATTCTTGGTTGGCAATTTTTTCTTTCAGCACTTAAAATATTTCGTACCACTACCTGCTTGCCTCCATAGTTTTAGGTGAGAAATCAACATTTAATCTTATTGGGGTTCCCATGTCCATAACATGTTGCTTTTCCTTTACAGCTTTCAGAACTCTTTCTGTGTCCTATGCATTTGACAATTTGGCTACTTATGCCTGAGCGTGTTTCTTTTTTAGTTTATTCTGTTTGGGATTCATTGAGTTTCTTGAATGTATATATTCATATCTTTCATTAAATTTGGGAAGTTGTTATTATTTCTTTGAATATTCCTTCTGTCCCTTTCTTCTTTTTCTGGGACTCCCATAATCTGTATATTGATGCACTAGATGGTGTCCCACAGGTGTCTTTGACTCTGTTCACTTCTTTAAAATAAAATTTGATTGAAGTATATCATTCATACATGAACATACATAAACAATCAACATATAGTAAAATTTATTAACTTACAAAACAAACATACCTATCATCATACAAGGCTCCCATACATTTCACCACCACCACCAACTTGCACTGTTATGAAAATTTATCACAAACTATGCAGGAGCATAATCAAAACCTACCCAATTATTAACACACTGTATTAGAATTATATATTTGTTATCGTTCAGAAGAAAATGTTCTCATATGTGTCCTGTTAAACACAGTCCATCCTCCACCACTGGATTCCCTGTGTTCTACAATCTCATGTTTTGTATAATCCATTCAATGTGTATACTCAGTGGCTCTCAGTTTCATAATAGAGTTGTGCTGTCATCACCTGAGTCAATTTTAGAACATTTCATTACTCCATTAGAAAAAATCCCTTACACTCTTGTACCTCTCTATTGTTCTCTTAGTATTGAAAATATCTTGTTGACATTGCTGAAAGATATTACAGTATTACCATCATCCATAAGTTATATTAGTTGTAATTTTTCCATGTATCACCATATTCTTAGTACTTTGTAAAAGAAGAGTATTCTTATATTTATACTACTAATCACAATCTTCATTCACCAGTGAAATCGCTATGTTGTACATTCCCTAGATTATTCTCTAGTTTCCCTTCAATTGACATTTACATCCACAGACTACCCCTTTCAGCCACAATCACATTTATAAATCAATCAGCAGTGTTATGTTCATTTTAATGTGTTACTCTCAACTCTATTCATTTCCACACTTTTACAATTAACCTTATTAATAATGCTCCATACATTAAGAATCAACTCCCATTCTCAACCTACATTCTATTTCTTAGTAAACTATACTCTAGAATTTACCTTCTTGTGTTTACTCATTGTATTTAGTTCATATTGTGTGAGACCATTCAATATTTGTCCTTTTGTGTCTGACTTATTTCAGTTAACATAATATCCTCTAGGTTCATCCATGTTGTCATATGCATCCTGGTTTCATTTCTTCTTACAGCTGAATAGTATTTCATTGTGTGTATATACCAAACTTTGCTTATCCTTTCATTGGTTGATGGACCCTTGGGCTGGTTCCATATTTTAGCAATTGTGAAGAATGCTGCTATGAACATCAGTGTGCAAATGTCAGTTTGTGCCCTTGCTTTCAGTTCTTCTGAATATATTGCTAGTAATGGGATTGCTGGATCATATGGCAATTCTCTGTTCAGCTTCAGAGGTTGCACCATTCTACATTGTGCATAAGTGTTCCTATTTCTCCACATCCTCTCTAGCACTTGTAGTTTCCTGTTTTTTAAATAATGGCCATTCTGTAAGGTGTGAAATGGTATCTCATTGTAGTTTTGATCTGCATTTCCAAAATAGCTAGTGATGTTGAACATTTTTTCAGGTGCTTTTTGGCCATTTGTATATCTTCTTTGAAGAAATGTCTACTCAAGTCTCTTGCCATTTTTAAATTGGGTTGTATGATCTCTTTATATAACATGGATATCAAACCCTTATCAGATATGTGGTTTCTAAATATTTTCTTCCATTGAGTTGGCTGCCTTTTCACCCTCTTGACAAAGTCTTTGGAAGAACAAAAGTATTTAATTTTGAGGAGGTCCCATTTATCTTTTTTTTTTTTTACTTATTTTATTTTATTTTTTTATGTTGTGCTCTTTATTGCCAAAAATAAAAACTTTTAAAAAAGACAACTGCTGTTAATCAATAAATATCCCTTCCTTACTGTACTGAATCTCCGGTTTTCTGCAGGTTTCCCTTGTCAAGCAGCCTAATTGGCTGTTTGGAAGTAGTTTCCTACCTGAAGGCAGTGCTAAGGGGTCAGGGCCAGACAATCTCATAAAAGAGAAATGAAATACTGGAGGGGGGGTTCTTTGCCCCCTCCCCAAACTAAATGATCAGGGCCTTGGCAGTCTATTATTTCTTTTTTTTTTTGCTTTTGCTTTGGGTGTCAGATTTAAGAAATGGCCACATACCACAAGATCTTGGAGATGTTTTCTTACATTTTCTTCTAGGAGTTTTATGGTGGTCACTTTTATATTTAGATCCTTGATTCATTTTGAGTTAATTTTTGTATAAGGTGTGAGACAGGACTCCTCTTTCTTTCTTTTGGATATGGATATCCAGTTCTCCCAGCACCATTTGTTGAAGAGACTATTCTGGCCCAGTTGGGAGGGCTTGACTGCCTTCTCAAAAATCACTTGACCATAGATGTGAGGGTCTGTTTCTGAGTTCTCGATTTGGTTCCACTGGTCAATCTGTCTATCTTTATATCAGTTTCATACTGTTTTTTTACCACTGTAGCTAAGAAATATGCTTTAAAGTCAGGAAGTGAGAGTCCTCCAAGTTTGATTTTTTTTAAAAGGATTTTTTTGGTTATTCAGGGCCTGTTACCATTCCAAATAAATTTGATAATTAGCTTTTCCATTTCTGCAAAAAAAGGCTGTTGGGATTTTTATTGGGATTGTGCTGAATCAGTAACTCAGTCTGGGTAAAACTGGTATCTTAATGATATTTAGTCTTCCAGTCTATGAACACGGAATGTCCTTCCATTTATTTAAGTCTTCTGTTTCTTTTAGCAATGTTTCATAGTTTTTTTTTTTGTTTTTTTTTTTACCGGGAGGTCCGGGGAATTGAACCCGGGTCCCTCCATATGGGAGACGGACGCCCAACCAGTTGAGCTACATCCGACCCCCCATAGTTTTCTGAATACTGTTCCTTTATGCCCCTTGGTTAAGTTTATTCCTAAATATTTGATTCTTTTAGTCACTATTATAAATGGAATTTCTTTTCTGATTTCCTCCTCAGAATGCTTATCAGTAGTATGTAGAAACACTACTGATTTTTCCATAATAATCATGTATCCCACCACTTTGCTGGACATGTCTATTAGTTCTAATAACTTAGTTGTGGATTTTTCAGGGTTTTCTAGATATAGGATCATATCATCAGTGAATAGCGAAAGTTTTACTTCTTCCTTCCTAATTGGGTGCCTTTTATTTCTTTATCTAGCTTAATTGCTCTAGCTAGAATTTCTAGCACAATATTGAATAACAGTGGTGACAGTGGGCATCCTTGTCTTGTTTGTGATCTCAGCAGGGAAGTTTTCAGTCTTTGATCATTGAGTACAATGCTAGCTGTAGTTTTTCATCTATTCACTTAACCATGTTAAGAAAATGTCCTTTCATTCCTACTTTTGAAGGGTTTTTATCAAGAAAGAATGCTGTATTTTGTCAAATGCCTTTTCTGCATCAATGGAGAGGATCATGTGATTTTTCTTCTTCATTTTATTAATGTGTTTTATTACACTAATTAAAACCCACGGGATCGTGATGTATAATTCTTTTAATGTGCTTTTGGTCTGTTTGCAAGTATTTTGTTGAGGATTTTTGCATCTATATTCATTAGCAGTTTTGGTCTGTAATTTTCTTTTTTCATAGTATCTTTATCTGGTTTTTGTATTAGGGTGATATTAGCTTCATAGAATGGTATGTGTTCTTTCCTCTTCAATTTTTTGGAAGCGCTTGAGCAAAATTGGTATTAGATCATCTTTGAATTATTGGTAGAATTCACCTGTGAAGCCATCTTGCCCTAGGCTTTTCATCTTTGTGAGATTTTTTTTTATTTTTTTTTAGGAGGTACCAGTAACTGAACCTGGAACCTCGTTCATGGGAGACAGATGCTTAACCAATGAACTACACCCACTCCCTGGGAGATTTTTGATGACTATTTCCAATCTCTTTATTTGTGATTGGTTTTTTGAGGTCTTCTCTTTCTTCTAGAGTCAGTATAGCTGTTTGTGTGTTTCTAGGAATTTGTCCATTTCATCTACACTGTCTAGTTTGTTGGTGTACAGTTGTTCATAGTCCCCTCTTATGATCTCTCTTATTTCTGTGGGGTCAGTGGTAATATCCCTCCTCTCATTTCTGATTTTATTTATATGCATCTTCTCTCTTTTTTTCTTTGTCAGTCTAGCTAAGGATGTGTTGGTTTTGTTGATCTCCTCAAAGAACCACCTTTTGGTTTTGTTGGTTGTCTCAATTTTTTGTTCTTGATTTCATTTATATCGCCTCTGATCTTTACTATTTCTTTCTTTTGGCTTTGTTTGGGAATAGTTTGCTGTTCTTTTTCTAGTTCCTCCAGTTGTATAGTTAGGTCTTCGATTTTAGCACTTTCTTCTTTTTTAATGCAAGCATTGAGGGCTATACATTTCCCTCTCAGCACTGCCTTTGTGCTGTCCCATAGGTTTTGATATTTTTGATATGTTGTGTTCTCATTTTCATTCATCTCAAGATATTTACTGAATTCTATTGCAATTTCTTCTTTGGCCCCCTGATTATTTAAGAGTGTGTTTAATTTCCATATATTTATAAATTTTCCCTTTTTCCATCTGTAGTAGTTTGATATTGTTTATGAATTCCAAAAATAGATATTGGATTGTGTTTGTAAACTAGCCTGTTCCTCTGGGCATATTAGATTGTATTAAATGCAGAGGTTTCACTTTTACTTTACTAAATTATGATCAGGACTTTGATTCGGCCCTGTCAGTAGGACGTTGAGTTCCTGCCCCCTTGGTGGATGGGGTCTCACAGAGAAAACCACATGGCAGAGGAGAGAGTTGGATTTTTGATGCTGAAGCCCTGGGAAGTAAACACACAGGAGAAGAACGCAGAGGAATAGAGGCAGTTCCACAGACATGGGAAGAGGCCCTGGGAAGAGGGAGCCTGATAGTCTACAGCTGACCTTGTGGAGAGACCAGAGCAGCTGAGCCTGGGAAGAAATGAGCCCCAGGGAGAGAGACGAGCTTTATACCAGTCTACAGCTGAGACCAGAAGAAGCTGGGACCACAGGGCCTGAGGAGGAAGGCTGAACCCTCACAGAGACCGGCAGCCATCTGGCTCCAACACGTGGCAACAGACTTTGGTGAGGGAAGTAGTTTACTCTTTATGGCTTTGTGACTGTAAGTTTCTATGCCAAATAAATGCCCTTTATAAAAACCAATTGATTTCTGATATTTTGCATCAGCACCCCTTTGGCTGACTAATATACTATCCATTATTGATTTTCAGCTTCATTCTGTTATGCTCAGAGAAAGTGTGTTATATAATTTCAATTTTTTTAAGTATTGAGTCTTGTCTTGTGACCCAACATGTATCCTGGAGAAGGAGCCATGAGCACTTGAAAATAATGTTTATCCTGCTGTATTTGGGTGTAATGCTTTAGAAATGTCTGTTAGGTCTAGTTCATTTATCATATTATTCAAGCTTTCTCTTGCTTTCTTTATCTTCTGTCCAGATGTTCTATCCAGTGTAGGGAGGGGTATATTGAAGTCTCCTACAATTATTGTAGACACATTTATTTCTCCCTACAGTTTTGCCAGTGTGTGCTGACTCATGTATGTTGGGGCACCCAGGTTAGATGCACAAATATTTATTATAGTTATTTCTTCTTGGTGAATTGCTCCTTTTATTAATATCTTCATCCTTATAACAGTTTTGCATTTAAAATCTATATTGTTTAATATTAGTATTGCTACTACAGATCTTTTTTTTTTTGGTTACTTTTTGCTTGGAATAACTTTTTCCAACCTTTCACTTTCCACCTGGTTGTGTCCTTATGCCTGAGGTGAGTATCTTGTAGACAGCATATAGATGGCTCCTATATTTTTTATATATCCTATCAGTCTATGTCTTTTGATTGGGATTTTAAACCATTAACATTCAATGTTATTTACTGTAAAGGCATTACTTTGTCCATTTTATCCTCTGGCTTTCCATTGCCATATCTTACTATTGTCTGTCATTTTATCCTTTAATTTACCCTTTCTAATAATCTTCATTTCTGCACTTTTCTGCAAGTCTTTTACCCTTGTTTTTCCTTTGAGGTTGCAGCACTCCCTTTAGTATCTCTTGTAGTTCTATTCTTTTGGTGACATACTGTCAGTTTTTCTTTTTGTGTGAAGATTTTAAACTCACTCTCATTTATTTATTTATTTATTTAGTGAAATTGTGAGCTTACAAAACAATCATGCACAATGTGCAGTATCCCATTACATCACCCCTCCACCAACACCTTACATTTTTGTGAAACATTTGTTATGGATTATGAAAGAACATGATCAGACTAATACCACTAACTGAGGTTCATAGCATACATACACTTGGTATATTTTTTCCATACACTCTTATTATTAACAATTTGTATTAGTATTATACATTTGTTATAGTTCATGAGAGAACACTCTCGTATTTATATTGTTTACCACGGTCCATCTTCCACCACATGTTTCACTGTGTTATACAGCGTTGTGCCTTGTACATTCTGTCCAGTATCACTCAGTGACTCTCACTTTCATCACAGAGTTGTGCAGTCATTGCCCCAGTATGCCTTTGGGTGTTTTCCTTAGTCCAAAAGAAGAAAAATCCCATAATCCCCCATAATTGACCCTTAACGTTGACATAGTACCTGCTTTGACAATGATGCAAGAATATTACAATATTGCTAACTATAGTCTGTAAGTTACATTAATTGTATTTTCCTATGCAACACTATATTCTTAACACCTTGTAATAGTGACATACATTTGTTCTAGTTAATAGAAGTACATTCTTGTATTTGTATTATTAATCACAATCCTCATCCACCTCCATTAAATTGCCATCATTTTTGAAGGACAGTTTTGCCAGATAGAGAATTCTTGGTTGGCAGTTTTTCTCTTTTAGTACCCTAAATACATCATACCACTGTTTTCTCATCTCCATGGTTTCTGTTGAGGATCTCTTGGATGTGATGCTTTGCTTTTCTCTTGCTGCTTTCATAATCCTCTATTTCTGATATTTATCATCCTGAGGAGTAGGTGTCCTGGAGTAGGTCTCTTTGTGTTTATTCTGTTTGGGATGTGTTGTCCTTCTTTAATATTGATATTTATTCTTTCATAAGGGTTAGGAATTTTTTGGTCATTATTTCCTCAAATATTCTTTCTGCCCCTTTTCTATTCTCTTCTCCTTTTGGGACACCAATAATACCTATATTTGTGCATTTTGCCTTGTCATTCAATTCCCTGAGACCCTGTTCCATTTTTCCATTCTTTTCCCTTTCTGTTCACCTGTCTTTTCAAGTTCAGCTGTTCTGTCCTCAATATCACTCATTCTGTCTCCAGTCAATTCAGATCTGCTGTTATGGACCTCTAATGTATTTTTAATCTCATTCATTGTGTCTTTCACTCCCATTAGCTCTATTACTTTTCTTTGCAGGATTTCAAATTGTTCTTTAACGTCATCCAGTGTCTTCTTAATATCCTTTATCTCTTTAGTCATATTTCCCTCAACTCTTTGAATTGATTTAGGAGATTTGTGTGATTATAAGTGATTAATTGTCTTAATTCTTATATCTCAACAGGATATTTGGTTTGTTTCTTTGTCTGGGACATCTCTTCATATTTTGTAGTATGGCTTGTAATTTTTTGCTGATGTCTAGGCATTTGAATATGTGATGAATTTACACTGACAGTCAATTTCTCTCTCTTGCTTAGTGCTTTTTCCCCCCCCATGGTTCCTCTTTGATTTTTGGTTCAACTTCTTCTGAGTTTTTAAAATTGCCCAGCTCGGAAACGGATGTGGCTCAAGAGGTTCGGCATCCGTCTACCATATGGAGAGAATGGGGTTCGATCCCCGGTACCTCCCGGTAAATAAAATAAAATAAAATAAAATAAAATAAAATAAAATAAAAAAAAATAAAATAAAATAAAAAATAAAATAAAATAAAATAAAATAAAATAAAATAAAATAAAATAA
>JAKSZT010036119.1:8674712-8691673 GCA_026826555.1 Tolypeutes matacus | reverse complement strand
AATAAAATAAAATAAAATAAAATAGCCCAGCTTAAGTTATCCAAATTGGGTCAGGGACTCACTAATGGGGCACAGATTTTCTGCCAGGAGTTCAAGCTAAGAAAGACTTAAAAGCAGTTTTTCTCCTTGCAGTTTCCCAGCCAGTGAGCAGATGGTGCTCATTGGTGAACCTTTCCACAGAGGTGTATCTTTCAACATCCTCTTGCCTGTGCTTCTGATCTGGCCAGAGCTGAGGTTCAAAGTGGGCTTTTCTGGCCATATTCACAGAAGAGAAATCATTCTCTGTTCCCTGCTGCACCCTCCCTCTTCTAGGGAGGAAGTTGTCTGTTCCCCTTTTAGTTGGCTGCAGCAAGCCACAGGTTTTATCTTGGCTGCATGCCTTTAAGGTTGGGGATGGGTGCCCTTCCCAGCTGCTTTGGGGGTTTAGTAACTCACAGCTGTTGTTTCAGGTTCTTTGTCTCTCTGTCCTTGCCCTCCTGGGAGTTTCCCAGCACTGTCATGGTCTGCTGACCCCCAAAGCAGGTCCCTTGGACAGTTTTTTACCCTTTCTCTGTTGTTTTTGTGGAAGAGTTGAGCCCTGCCTGCCTACTCTGACACTATCTTCCTGGAAATCCTCTGTTCACTTTTTTTCATTCTTTTTTTTTTTTTTTCTGTTCCTTAGCTAAAATCATTTCAGTTGTCTTGTCTTTGAGTTCACTGAATCTTCCTTCTGTCATCTCTAACCTGCTGTTGAAACTCTCTAGAGCAGGGGTTCTTAATCTTTTTTGTTCCATGGAACCGTTTGCCAGTCAAGTGAAAACCACAGATCCCTTTTCCAAATGTAGTGGCAGATAATTTTATAACACTCAACTAGCATTGGGTCTAACAAAAGCCGTGGTTTTGAAGTATGGATGAGTGCAAGTGATTTTTTGAGATATGCAACAACTGTACTATAATATGAAATTAATACTACTGTAACTTATTGCATACATTCATAAGTGAAGGAAATGCTAGATTTTAGTTAAAGGTCAGAGAAAATAAAGACAATAAGTTGATTTTTTTCAATTCAAGCTCACAGACCGCCTGGTTAAGAGCCCTTGCTCTAGAGGATTTTCATTTCAGTAGTCTTTATCACTTGAATTTCTGTTTGCTTCCTTTAAATTTTTCTCTTTATTGAGATTCTTATATTGCTCATTCATTGTTTTCTTGATATCCTTTAGTTCTTTCTTCATGCTTTATCTCTTTGAATATGCAAAATTACAGCATGCCATACCCCCGCCACCTGCACATGTAATCCCTCTTTCCCTTACCTGACATTTTCTTTCACAGCATGTACCACCATTTGAAATATTATATATTTTATTATGTAGTTGTTGTCTCTTTCCCCACAACTAGAATTTAAGATCTAATAGAGCAAGGATTTTTTGTTTTTATTATTCACTATTATATACTTGGCATTTAAAACAGGCTTATGCACAGTAGGCACTCAATAAATACTTGTTGGATGAATGATTGAATGAATCCCTAGCACCTCTAATTTTTATAGTAGCACCTTAATTTTCCTTTGTGGAGTGACTTCTTCCTTTTTAGTGCATGTGGTTTGATTAGAAGTGACTTTTCCTCCTCAGTTTTGGGCTTAGTACATTCCTAGTATGTATTTACTCCCACCCAACCCCAGGTCATGTAATTGGTTTAGGAATTGGTATATAACATAAACCTGTCCAATGATTCTCAAGTTCCCTGACTTTTGCTGAAATTATTGGGAAAGTGATGCTCTCTTTCTAGTAGGGTAGCTAGCCTTGTAGAATATAAACTCAGAGCTGCTGGAAGTCATCTTGCCACCGACAATTGACCCTGTTTAAGAATGAAACCAGGAAATGGGAAAGTAAACAAAACTAAGGCATAGAGAATTATTGATTGATAATGATTTCATTTGACAAACTATGCTGGAATCACTTTGAACTTGTCACTTGCAACTGAAAGGATCCTAACAAATTCAGTGTCTGATTTGCAGTGTCTGATTCTAAGATGACATTGCCTCTTTTTATGATGTACTTATAGCTTCTGTATACTTCACTAATCATTTTTCTTATTTATAAAAATCAAGTCTAGTGTAGATTTCTCCTAATTATTTTGTCTTCTGGGTAATGAAATTATCAGAGAGGCAAGCATAGAATTTATCAATCAAATTCTTTGTTTTTAATAGAAGGAAACTTTAAACAGATGTTGCAATAGTTGCAGATGCTCTTTTATAACTTGCCTCTGTACCAGTTTTGTAATTGGAATGAGAAAAAACGACTTCTATAGCACCTGTCTGATTAGTATAGCATAGCATACTCCCACAATAGTATTTGCATTTTCCCTATCCTGAACAAAATGATTTTTATTATGTCTATTATCTGCTTTCTAGATCTCATAAGTGAACTTTATTTATGAAGTTAGCAAACAATTTTGAAGCCAAACTCCATAGCTTATAGTTTTCTAGATGCTAGGCATATAAAGATGAACTTTTATTTTGTTGCCTGGCATTAACTTGTCACTTAAATAGGTGCTGAGTAAACATTTGTTGAGTTAATAAATATGTGGATTCATTGATATATAGAACTACTTGATTACACATTGGAACCATTCCTTTGAAAAACATTTACCTTTCTGTTGACATATTTTAGTCAAGTCTTGGTGGTGATGATAATAATGACTTCATTTTACAGAGTACTGATTGGCAATATATGCAATGTTTTATTTATATAACACTTTCTAGTCAGTGCTCTTTACGTTGATCAGAACAAAGACTGACTCAAGTTGGCTTAGATAAAGAGGACATTTTGTACACAGCAATAAAAGCACTGCCATATAAATCCAAGAATTCCCACAAGTAATTGCTGGAGTAGGGAGTGCCAGAGAAGAGTTCTGGATTCAAGGCATTTCTGGGACCTCAACAACAGAAATTTCTGAGCCTTGACCCTTGTGCATTATCATCAATTATCGTGACTCAGAGTATTCCACATGCCTGCTTCTTTTCTTGTCCTCAGGTCATTTGGCCACTCCTAGTTCAGTCAGCCCATGGTCAGAGTCACAAAAGCATGATGTTCAATGACACTTGGTATTTAGTGTAGAAAAGACTATTGGGAGTCATTGGAACTGGGATGAATAAAGGGAACTATCAATTGTTGTCATGTGGGAGTGTGGATCTATTGTTCCCACAATTTCTGATTACTCACAAGGAACTGAAAATCCTGAGTGAAACTTCTTATTTTTTAAAGGATGGCAGCAATTAAAAAATTAAAAAATCTGCACAGGCAAACCCTGTGCGGGTCTGTGCAGACAAAAGTTAATATAGCAGGGCTAACTACTTATCCTTATAAGGCCTTGCTTACAAGGTTGGCATTTAGCTGGCATCTAGGACCTTAGACTTTGGGAGGGTTCCTGCCTTTCCAGAACTATGAGTGGCTCACTGTACCTAAACTGTTTGTACAAACAATATGGTTTATGATGAACACCTGTTTTTCCTTTGTGAGTCTGGAATTTTAGTACATGCTAGGCAGAGGGTGCCTGTGGAACCATCCCACAACAAAAACCCTGAGTGCTGAGTCTAATGAGCTTACGTGATTGACAATGTTTCACGTGTATTGTCACAGCTACTTGCTAGGGGAATTAAGCACATTCTGTGTTATCCCATTGGGAGGACCCTTGGAAACTTGTGCCTGTTTTCTCCTGGAATTCATCCCATGTGCCTTTTCTCTTTGCTGATTTTGCTTTGTAGTCTTTTACCATAATAAATCATAGCCATGAGTACAACTGTATGTTGACTTCTGTAAGTCTTCTTAGTGAATTATCGAACCTGGGTGGGGGGTGGTCTTGGGAATCCCGACACAAAGCCAAATAAAACATATCTGTGAGCCAAATCCAGCTCAGAGGGTATTATTTGCAACCTCCAATCTAAAAATTGGTTGTGAGCAGTAAAGGTAGCATCCTCTCATTTAATCCTCATAAAGCCCTGCAAAAGAAATCTTTTCATTCTCATTTTATAAATAAGGAAACTGAGGTTCAGAGAGCTTAAGCTTTCACAAAGTCACATAACTTATAAGCAGTATAAGCAGTAATCAAACAGAGCTAACCCCCATTTTATTTCCATACTGCCTCTATGAGATTATGTGTTTTTCTTCATGTTAAAATTTCAGAATCATTTTGTTTATCTCCCATTTCTTATGCATAGCATTTATATCTCTTGAGTTAAAGGTATTCATATTACTTCTCTTCCTTGTAATATGTTTCCTCTTATTCCACTCCTATCTTAACCTTCCTGTCAGCCATGAACGAGGCTTTCTGAGCCAGTAAAGAAAGAAAGGAAAGAGAGGTGGAAATGGGCATGGGCAAGAGAAGGAAAGGATAAATCAGCATTTGGGTCAGCCTCTGCTAGGATGCACAGTAGTCCCTTTGAAGGATCAGTCTGGGCTGGGGTCTACATCCAATAGGTGATGTGATAATTATTTCTGATTATTATGTAGTACTCATAGTCAGAGGTGTGGTAATAATTGTTCCAGAGGGATCCATGGAGTTTGAAGCAGGATTTCATCCAGCGTCTGGGGGACAGTGACAAAATCCAGGTAATAGGACAAGAGGGCAAGAAATGGACAGGTATGTTGTCCATCCCAGCTGCAGCCCATGGCAGAACTACATTCTCAGGAAAGAGTTGATATGAAAACCAGGAAGCTCAGTAGAAGCTCCACCCTAAGACCTGGATTCACAGAGTGAAAGTTTGGAAGGAAAAATGCAGCTCAATGACTCTGGTATACTGACTATCAAGATTAGAACAGCAAGACTCATTCCAGCCTCTTCCTACTAACATTCTGCCCACCTTGAGCGGCCTTCTAGGTAATGATGGAACCGAACCTGTAAAGCTAAAGGTCTTTCTTTATTACTTGTGTCTGGGCAGAACTGAACATGGTAGGACTTCTTACCTTCTTACCAAAACAGGTTTGCCTAATTTTGCAGTATTTATTACTCTTTTAGCCTTTTTGTTTGTTTGTTTGTTTGCTTGTTTTTTAACCAGGAGGTCCCAGGGATCGAACCCCGGTCCCTCCATACGTCAGACAGACACCGAACCTCTTGAGCCACATCCATTTCCCTCTTTTAGGTTTAACTCTCTGCCAAGACTCAATGAAGTATACATAAATTCTAAATGATACTTGGAGAAGTAGCAATTCAATGAACTCTTGAGGTTATATACTTTTTTTTAAAAGTAAAAAGTCACATTAGCAGTTTAATTATTTTTTCCCTTACCAATCTATTTTACAGGTATTTTAATGCTAGGCAGTCTTTGAGTTACAAACGTCAGACTTGTGACAATGTCATCCAATTATGCATCTACTAGTGTCTGTGGAATTACTACTACATGTGCTTCATGGTCATTGTGCAGGGTCCTAATGACTGACATTTATTGAGCACTTACTCTGTACTCTTCACTGTTGCATTCACATGCATTAACTCATTGTTGACATTAACCCAATGAGATGGCAATATTATTTTATCCATTTTACAGGGAAATAATCACTTCATTCTTTTTTTTTTTTTTTTTTTTTTTTTTAAAGATTTTATTTATTTATTCATTTATCCCCCCCTTGCTGCTTGTGCTCGCTGGGTCAGCTAACCACGCCGTGTGGGCGGGCTTGCCTTCACCAGGAGGCCCCGGGAACCGAACCCGGGGCCTCCCATATGGTAAATGGGAGCCCTACTGATTGAGCCACAGCCGCTTCCCCACACTTCATTCTTTTCCACTTAATTCTGTATGTCTGTAACTACTAGAATTCAAGATAAAGATTTCTTTTTTTTTTTTTTTTAAAGATTTTATTTATTTATTCATTCATCCCCCCCTTGCTGCCTGCGCTCGCTGGGTCAGCCAACCACGCCGTGCGGGCGGGCCTGCCCTCACCAGGAGGCCCCGGGAACCGAACCCGGGGCCTCCCACATGGTAAACGGGAGCCCCACTGATTGAGCCACAGCCGCTTCCCAAGATAAAGATTTCTTATCCATCAACTATTAGGATATTAGAATTGGAAGGAGCCTTAGAAATCATTTAGTCCAATCTTTTTGTTTAAAGCTATCCCCTATTTGCCACTTAAAATCTTTTTCACAGTAATTCATTGCTGATTGCCTGGCTAGGCCTTCTTCCTGATTCTTCATTTTTCTCTTAAGTCTTGGGATTTGTCCTGCTTTTATTCATGAAGGCCTGCATGATAGCTGGGGTAAGCTTCCTCGACAATTGGGCATGCCACATTTTCATTCCCTCTGATGGATCTCACTTCTCCCCAAAACGAGACGGTTTAACTGCTGGGATTCTACAGCAGTAGTTCCCTCCTGCTCTGGTCACACTAGGGGCACCAAGCGAGACACAAAGAGCAGCACAGACATTCAGTGGTTTCCTACTGACTGCTCTCCAATTAGTTTCTAAGAAAGAAAAAAAAGTTTCTTCTTTGTTGAGGGCTTCTTCCTCCTGCCTCATGATTTCTGGCAATGGAAGAGCCAAGAGGTAGCTAAGGATTGTTTGCTTTTGGGCCCCCATAATTTCACCAGTGCCCCTTCCCCAATTCTTTGACATTGACCTTTGACATCCCTTTAGTGCTTTGCAAAATCATCTTCAAAGCCCCTCTTCCAACCCTTGCAGCCTCTAATACCATCTATATACTGATCCTTATTATCTAGAACTTCTGGACATGCCAGTGCTTCCTGGAGAACTTTAGTGGGGAAAGGACTCAAAGTAGGGTGTTGCTGCCTTTCCTGAAGCCCATCCAATCTTCTAAACCTAATTCCTCTAAACTGGATAGAATTAGAAAAGTCTCAGTTTCTTCCCCATAGTCTCATCATGCCTAAGGGAGAGAGAATTCTACAAGTCAGACCAGCTCTTCTTTTAGCTTACTTCAAGTGATGTTCTTGGTGGAGGATGCTCTTCAGAGTTTGTAGTGTGAGGTTAGGTTCTTTCTTAGTTTCAGTGTAGGCAGTTTCCTTCTCCAGTTTCTTTCAGTTCCTTTTGGTAGGTATGGGAAAGGATATTTTTTTAATGAGCTTTGATCACAAGTTTTCCTACTCTTTCATTTTTTTCTTTATTAGAGAAGTTGTGGATTTACAGAAAAATCATGTGTAAAATACAGAATTCCCATATACCACCCCAACACAAACACCTTGCATTGGTGTGGAATATGCATTACAATTGATGATAGCAAAATTTTATGATTTTTAATTAAAGTCAATTGTTAACATAGGATTAACTGTATGCAGAGTATAGTTCCACATATATTTTTTAAATTTTTATTCTGTTACTATATATACAATCAAATATTTCTCCTTTTAATCATATTAAGATATATATGTCAGTGCTATTAATTGCATTCACAATCTTGTGTTACCATTACCTCCCTCCATTACCAAAACATTTCAATCATTCCAGATATGAACCCTGTACTTTTTAAGCTTTAACTACCCATCCCTATCCTGAACCGTCCCCTAGTAATCTATATTTTAGATTCTGACTCTATGAGTTTGCTTATTCTAATTGTTTCATATCAGTGAAATCATACAATATGTGTCTGGCTTATTTCACTAAATAAGATGTCTTCCAGGTTCATCCATGTTGTCACATGTATCAGGACTTCATTCCTTTTTAAGGCTGAATAATATTCCATTGTATGTATATACCACATTTTGTTTATCTATTCATTGGTTAATAGGCACTAAGGTTGCTTCCATCTTTTGGCAATTGTGAATAATGCCACTATGAACATCAGTGTGCAAATAACTGTTCAAGTCCCTGCTTTCAATACTTTTGCATATATACCTAGTAGTGGGACTGCAAGGTCATATAGTAGTTCTATACTTAGCTTTCTGAGGAACTGCCAAACTGTCTTCCACAACGGCTGCACCGTTTACATTGCCACTAGCAATGAATGAGTGTTCCGATTGTATTATTCAGCCAAAGGAGTGCTGATACAAAGTACCAGAAACCTGTTGGCTTTTATAAAAGGTATTTATTTGGGGTAGAAGCTGACAGTTACAAGGCCCTAAAGAGTCCAACACAAGGTTGATTTATCACACAAAGTCAGTTGCCATGTGTTGAAGCAAGATGGCAGGCGAGTCTGTGAGGGTTCAGCCTCCCACTGCCCTCTTAAGGCTCTGTAGATCCAGCTTCTTCTGACCTCAGTTGTAGACTGACAAAGGATACATCTCTCTTTTTCTTTCCGAGCTCAGCTGCTTTGTCCTCTTGTTAGGCGATGGCTCATCTCTCTGCGGGGCACCAGGATCAAGTTCCCTCCTCTGCTGTGTCTATGGAGCTGTCTCTCTTCCTCTGTGTATCTTCTCTGTATCTACTTCTGTGTGAGTGTCTGCTTATGTGACCCACCAAGGGGGTGGGGCTCATCCCTGAGTCGCCCTAATACAATCGAAGGGTACCACACCCAGAGGAACAGACCAGTTCATAAACATAATCAATATCTTTTTTAGGAATTCATAAATAATATCAAACTGCCACACCAATTTCTCTGCATCTTCTTCAACACTTGTCTTTTTATATAGCAGTAATTCTCATGGGTGTGAAATGGTATCTCATTGTAGTTTTGACTTGCATATCCCTGATGGCTAATGATGCTGAACATCCTATCATGTACTTTCTGGGCATTTGTATATCTTCTTTGGAAAATTGACTATTCAAGACTTTTGCCCATTTTTTAATTAGGTTGTTTGTCCTTCTGTTTAGTTGAAGGATTTCTTTATATATTCTGGATATTAAACCTTTATAGGCTATGTGGATTGCAAATATATTTGCCCATTGTGTAGGTTGTTATTTTACTTTTATGATAAAGTCTTTTGAGGAACAAAGGTGTTTTTTTTTATTTTGATGAAGTCCCATTTATCTATTTATTTTTCTTGTGATGCTTGTGCTTTGGGTATAAAAACCTAAGAAACCATTGCCTATCACAAGGTTTTGAAGGTGCTTCTGTATATTTTCTTTTAAGAGTTGGATAGTTCTAACTCTCATATTTAGGTCTTTGATCCTCTTTGAGTTGCTTTTTGTATATGGTGTGGGGTAGGGGTCCTCCTCCTCCTTCTTCTTTCATTTGCAAATGGACCAGTTTTCCCAGTATGATTTGTTGAAGAGACTCTTCTTTCCCAATTGAGTAGTATTTGCCACCAATTAAAAAAATCAGTTGACCGTAAATATGAGGATTAATTTCTGAGCTCTAAATTCTATTCCATTAGTCTATATATCTGTCCTTGTGCCAGTTCCATGCTGTTTTGAGACCGGGAAATGTGGGTCCTCCAATTTTGGTCTTCTTTTTCAAGATGGCTTTAGCTATTTGAGGACCCTTACCTTCCATATAAATTTGATGATTGGCTTTTCCATTTCTACAAAGAAGGCTGTTGGGATTTTGATTGGAATTGCACTGATTCCAAGAATTGCTTTGGGTCAGATTGACATCTTAATGATATTTAGTCTTCCAATCCATGAATAGGGAAGAAATATTTTCTAGATTTCTGTGTACAATTTCTTTACATCCTTTGTTAGATATATTCCTAAATATATGATTCTTTTGGCTCTCACTGTGGATGGGATTTTTTCCCTTGACTTCATATTCCATTGTTCATTGCTTGTGTATACAAACACTACTTATTGTTGGGTATTGATCTTGTACCCTGCCACCTTGCTGAGTTCATTAGTTAGCTCAGGTAGCTTTGTTGTGATTTTTTAAAAATGATTTTCTTCCTTTTTTTTTTTTTTTTTTTTTAACTTTTTAACTTTTTAAAAAAGATACTTAGTTTACATAAATGTTACACAAAAAATATAGGGATTCCCATATGCCCCACCTCCCACACCTTCCACAACCTCCCACATAAACATCCTTCATTAGTGTGACACATTAATTGCAATTGATAAACACATCCTGGGGCTTTGCCATTAAGCATGGACCATAGTTCACATTGTACACCACTCTCTCCCACACAGTTCTGCATGTTATATGATGATATGAAATGGCCTATATCTGTCATTGCAATGTCACTCAGGACAATCCCCAAGTTCCGAAAAAGCCCCTGTATTACAACTGTCAGTCTAGCTAAAGGTTTGTCAATTATATTAATCTTTCAAAGAACCAACTCTTCATTTTGTTGATTCTATTTTTTGTTTGTTTGGCTGTTTTCTACTGCATTTATCTTCACTCTTATCTTTGTTATTTCCTTCATTCTGCATGCTTTGAGTTTAGTTTGGTCTTCTTCTTCTAGTTCTTCCAGTTTTGAGGTTAAGTCTCTGATTTAAGTCTTTCTTCTTTTTAAATGTAAGTCTTTAGAACTATAAATTTTCCTTTCAGCCCTGCTTATGCCACATCCTATAAGTTTTGGTATGTTGTATATTCATTTCATTCTCCTCAAGAGATTTCCTAATTTTGTGTCTGATTTCTTCTTTTACCCATTGGTTGTTCAAGAGTATATTTTTAAATTTCTACATATTTGTGGATTTTCCATTTCTCCCTCTGTTATTGATTTCTAGCTATATTTCATTGTGTTTGGAGAATATACATTTTATGATTTCAATATTTTTGAACATATGGAGACTTGTTTTGTTAACCAACATATAATCTATCCTGGAGAATTATCATGTGCACTTGATGAGAATGTGTATTCTGTTTTTGTTGGGTTCAGTGTTCTATATATGTCTGTTAGGTCTAGTTGATTTAGTGTATCATTCAAGTCCCATACTTCCTTATTGATCTTCTGACTGGATGTTCTATCCATTATTGAGACTGGTGTATTAAAATCTCCTTCTATAATGTAGAACCATCAATTTCTCCCCTCAAATCTGTCAGTATTTGCTTCCTATATTTTGGGGTTCTGTTTTTAGGTTTATATATATTTATAATTGTTACATCTTCCTGTTGAACTGTCTCCTTTATCAATATGTAATGACCATCTTTCTCCCTCATAACTGTTTTTTGTTTTGTTTTGTTTTGTTTTTTGAGGTACTGGAAGTCAGGGATTGAACCTGGGACCTCGTATGTGAGAAGCCAGCATTTAACCACTGGGCCACATTGGCTTCCCTGAGTTAGGTTTTTTGTTTCTTTTGCATGTTGTTTTATTTTGTTTTTTCAGGAGGCACCAGGAACTGAACCCAGGACTTCCCATATGGGAGGCAGGAGCTTAACTGCTTGAGCCATAATCTGCTCCCTCATAACTGTTTTTGACTTGAAGTCTATTTTATCCTATATTAGTATAGTCACCCCAGCTCTCTTGTGGTTACTGTTTGCATGGTATATATTTTTTCCATCTTTTCACCATCAACCTACTTCTATCTTTGACTTTAAGATGAGTCTCTTGCAGACAATATATATTTGAGTCATGCTTCTTTATTCATTCTTCCAATCTCTGCCTTTTGACTGGAAAGCTTAATTCATTTATATTTAAAGTGACTACTGATAATGCAGGACTTCCTTCTGCCTGTTTGTTATAGGTTTTTTGTCCCTCACTTCTGTTAAATCTTAATTTTATATTTATTTTGGCAGATGTAGCTCAGTGGCTGAGAACCTGCTTCCCATGTACGAGTTCTTAGGTTCAATCCCTGGTACCTCCTAAAAAAAAGGCTTATGGGGAAGTAAAGCAATTCTACTCTACTGAAGGGAAAGGCTGTGCACAATAGGTGGGGGGAAATAATAGTAGTCAGTTAGGTTGGGAGGAGCTCACATTCTTGGTTCAGTGTTCAGATCCACATTTTGTGCAACTCAAATTACTCAGTTATCTCATTAATCTACTCTTTTTTATTTTTTTATTTTTTTTAAGGAGGTTCTGGGGATTGAACCTAGGACCTAGTACAAGGGAAGCAGATGCTCAACAACTGAACTACATCAGCTCCCCAATGTAGCTTTCAATTATGTTTTCCCCATTGCTGATTTGCTGTAACAGTATTTAGTAAATCTTTCTCAGATCCACCAGCTACTGAAAAAGTGAAACACTATACTATCCAGTCCTTGGCTCTTTTATTTTGCCTCTAGTTTCTCTCTGAAATGTCCCTAGGCTTAGAAAAGAGATGATAAGATTCTTAAAACTGAAACACCAGTCTTCAGCAATTCCTAGAAAGGCAGAAGAATTATTATAATCACATATTTCTGCACTAATAATTAATATAAGGGAAACTTGAGGGAGCAGAGAATAAGTTGAAAAAGTAGAATGATTACAGAAACCGATTCTTATAAATTGGTAGTGAATATATTTTCCCTTTTGGAGTCTGAAAATGATTTTTTTCTATTTCTTTATATAGATGACATCTAAACATCTCTTTTTTTTCTTTTATTATCCTAACTGTTTCCTTTTGCTCTACTTAGACCTTCTTTTTATTCTGCTAAGATATTCCTTCCTACTTTGCCTATGCTTCATCTGACTGACTTTTATTTCTTTTGTTCTTTTCCTCTCTCTTTTATTTTTCATTCTTGTTTTTCTTCCCTTCCCACTCTGTTTCACTGTATTTCTTTCTTTCTTTTTTTTTTTTTTTTAAAGATTTTATTTATTTATTCATTTATCCCCCCCTTGCTGCCTGTGCTCGCCGGGTCAGCCAACCACGCCGTGCGGGCGGGCCTGCCCCCACCAGGAGGCCCTGGGAACCGAATCCGGGGCCTCCCATATGGCAAACGGGAGCCCCACTGATTGAGCCACAGCCGCTTCCCATACTGTATTTCTAATATCACTTCAATTTCTCTTTCCTCAGATATTTAAGATGTCTAAGACAGGTGAAAATGGCTAAGAAAGATAATGGATAAAATTGTGTTAAGGTTGCATTTTTATTTGTCTGTGCTTCATAGTACTCCGTAGCACCATATCCATTCATAAATGTTCACTTTATTATTAACATGGTGGTGCCTATAAATTATCAGTTTCTTTAGGAAACTTAAGTTATATGAATGCAAATAATAATAACAAAGACAAAAGTTTCCCAAATTGGGAAACATTTCCCTAAAGAATTGCTGTTTAGATGGAAAAAAAAGAAAAAGCTCTCTTCAAACTCTGCAGGGATTTCACGGATAGAAAATAGTGAGTGCTACCATTTACTGAGCACTTGCTATGTGCCAGTCACTTCCCTGAGTATTTATAACTGTTATTTAATATTAACAATGAGGTGGGGACAATTTTACAGGTGAGGAAACAGAAGCTGAGGGAATTTGGTATTTCTGAGGTTATACAGATAGTGGGAAGAAGGGCTGGGGTTTAAATCCAGGTTGATCCAATGACAAAAGCCAGAGCACTTAGCCATTACCCCTTCCTACAATTTAGTGCTTTCTAATTCTTAAACCCCAGGCCCACATGCTTTTTGTGCCTTCCAATTCTGTTTCTCAGAATTGGTAGAATACGGAAAGATAGAAATTTGCCACTGGATTCCTGCTACTTATTTGCTCACAGAAAGTATATATTTTGGGGCCAGTCATTCCCATTTCTTTACCTTCTGCCATTTTTGCTTTTCTAATTTCCATTCTGAGCCTAGATGCCATCTCCCCATCTCTGCCTGGAGAGCCCATCTCCCACCCCTCTCCATTCCATCTCTCCAACTGAGCCACTATCTTCAAGGGAAAGCTTAAAAACCACACTACCCAGCAGAGGTTTCTGACTAACCATTCCCTATGCTGCTCTTTCCTTCAAGACTTATTTAGAATCTGAACCTATGCTTGTCCCTTTTCTTGTGTGTGGTTTGTCTGGTTATCCTGTTTCACCCAAGCTACTCCTTGAAAATAGATAGTATTGCATTATCGAGGTTTTTTTAAATAGTTTTGGCAAAGACATTTGTGATTATTAAAAATAAAGTGAAGTGAGGACTCCCCCGATAAAGATGGTAGAGTGAGACATTTCAGGGCTCTGAACTCCTACAGAAGCTGAGCAACCAGCAAGAATTTGCAGAAACATCTTTCTCAAAGCCCCAGAAAACAGCTCAAAGACTGTAGTAATAGGTGAGAACCAAGTCAAGAAAGAGACTACTTAAAAGCCGTAGGACTTCTTGGCACCCTGGCTGGCCCCTTCCCTATCCCCTTACTGGCACTGAATGGAGCCATCCCACACTCCCAGGACAGATCCCTGATCCTGGTTACAGAGGGAGCAGAGTTACTTGGTGCATGTATGTCTGGCCTGATCTGTCTGGTGGTGGCCTGAGGGACTTGCTGTCCCAGAATTTGCCCTGCTTATGGAAGGTCATTCACCGAGCTCTTCTCCAGAACCCTGTGGGACAGCAGTGAAGTCATACTCCCTGGGGTAAGGGATTGCTTTCTGTACAACATATTCCATAGTGGCTGAGATTGTGAGGAAATTGTTTCTTAGGGAAGAGGAGACATTTGGGACCTTGTAAATGGGAGAATTCCCAGTGTCCCACACACATCGACCAAGACAAAACACATGCCCAGAAAGGATTGGGGAGGCCCTATGCCTTGGCCTGGAGCTATTCAGCTATTCTCTAAACTCACTGTATGGATAAGGCCTTAAGGAGGGTACTTGCACAGGTCAGTCTGCAAAGACTGGTAAATGTGTTTCCTTTTTTTCCTTCTTCTTTTTGTTTTGTCTGTTTGTTTATTAGCTCCTGGCAATTAAGGAAAGCTCTGTCATAACACTAGCTGGATAAAAACTTTAGTCTCATAATCTAAATTCCAGTGATAACACATTAAAATACGAAAAATTCCAGGTTTCAACAAAAGGTTAAAAAAATATAAAAAGAAAAAAGAAGTGATGACCCATGTAAAGGAGAAGATTAATGCATTAAAAATCATCAATGAAGAAGACCAGACCTGGGACATACCAGAAAAAGACTTTTTAAAAAATGGCCTACATATGTTCAAAGAGCTAAGAGAAAACATGGACAAAGAACTAAAGGATATCAGGAAAGCAATAGATGAATAAAGAGAAAATATTAGTAGAGCGATGGAAATCATATGAAGGAACCAAACAGAGCTGAAGACCACAGTAGCAGAAATTTTAAAATTCCCTAAAGGGATTCAACAGCAGATTGGGGCTGGCAGAAGAAAGAATCAGTGAACTTAAAGGTAAGACCCTTGAAATCATTCAGTCTGAGGAGAACAAAGAAGAAAGAATGAAGAAAAGTGACTAGATCCTGAGGGACCTGTAGTATATTGTAGGGAGTCCCAGAAGGAGGAGAAAAAGAAAAGGGGGCAGAGAAAATATTCAAAGAAATGATGACTGAATTAATGAAAGACATGAATATATTTATATCCAAGATGCTCAACAAATTCCAAACAGGATAAACCCAAATATATCCACACCCTGTATATTAAAATGAAACTGTCAAATGCCAAAGATAAAGACAGACTTCTGAAAGCCACAAGAGAAAAGAAAGGAGTCACGTACAAGGGAGCCTCAATATGATTAAGTGCCAATTTCCTATCAGAAACTATAGAGGCAAGAAGGCAGTGAGAAGACATATTTCAGAAGACTGAAAGCAAAAAAAAAAAAAAAAAAAAAAAAAATGCCAACAAAGAATTCTATATCCCACAAAACTGTCTATTTAAAAATGAGGGTGTAATTAAGACACCCTAGACAAACAAAGCTGAGGGAGTTTGCTACCACTAGACCAGCCCTACAGGAGATGCATGCTAAAGAGAATTGTGCAGGTTAAAAGGAAAGGACAATAGACAATAGATCACTAAACTGAATGAAGAAATAAAGGTCTCCAGTGAAGGTAATGACTTGGGTAAATATAAATGCCAGCATTATTGTATTTTTTGAATTATAACTCCACTTTTTACTTCCTACAGTATCAAAAAGGCAAATTCATAAAATGTAATGATACATCAGTGGTTTTGGACTCATGTAGAAACATGTAATTTGTGACAAGAACTACATAAAATGGGCTATAGGAATATAATTTGTATATGCTATTGAAGTTAAGTTGGTGCTAAAGCCAATAAGATTGTTATAGATTTAGGATGTTAAATTTAAGTCCCATGGCAACTACAAAGAAAATACCAGAGAATGTGCAAGCTCATAGAGATAGAAATTAGAGCACAGGTTGCCAGAAGCGGGCAGCAGACAAGAGGGAATGGGAAGTTAATGCATGATGGGGGTAGGGTTTCTCTTTGGGAAGATGGGAAAGTTTTAGTAATGGGAGGAAGTAAGGTGATTAATCCCATTGAATGGTATGTTTTGGGGTGGTTGAGATGGGAAAGTTTATGTTGTATATATGTACCCACAATTTAAAAAAAAAAGAAAACGAAAGAGCAACTCTAGAGACAATGACCATTAAATGCAACACATGATCCTGAATGGGATCTAGATAGGGAGGAGAAAAGCCTCAAAGTGACATTATTGGGACATATGAAAAAATTGGAATGTAGATTGTTAAATTTCTTGAACTTGATAACTGCACTTAAGATGGATACATAAGTTGTGATGGTTAGTCTAATGTGTCAACTAGGCTGGGTAATCATGCCCAGTTGTTTGGTCAAGCAAGTACTGGACTAATTGTAATACAATGGCACTTCATGAACTTTAATTATCTGTGAGTTGATTGCATAGATGGCTGATTACATCTACAATCAATTGAGGAGATTACTATCAACTAATAAGTTGAAGGCCTTAAAAGGAGAAGTGATTTCAGCATTTAGAGAGAGAATCCTCATCTCTACTTCAGATAGCCAGTGTCTCCTAGGGAATTCAACGAGGACCTTCATCTGAGTCCCTGGCTTGCAGCCTGCCCTATGGAATTTGGATTTGTGGATCCCCACAATCGTGTGAGACAATTTCATAAAATTTCATACTATTTACAGATATCTCCTGTCAGTTCTGTTTTCCTAGAGAACCCTAATATATAAGTGGATATCATTGTTCTTGGGAAGTGTACATGGCAGTATTAAGTGTTCAAGGAGCACAATGCATACAACCTACACTCAAGCGTTCGGAAGATAGATACATAGATAGATAGATAGATAGATAGATAGATAGATAGATAGATAGATAGA
>JAKSZT010036119.1:8542970-8674702 GCA_026826555.1 Tolypeutes matacus | reverse complement strand
AGATAGATAGATAGATAGATAGATAGATAGATAGATAGATAGATAGACAGACAGACAGATAGAGTGAATGTGGCAAAATGTTAAAATTGGTGGATCTGGGTATCTGGTGGGTAGAGAGATGTAGGAGTTCTTTGTATAGGATTTGTATTATTTTTGTAACTGTCTTATAAGTTTGAAATTATTTCAAAATAAAAAGTTTAAAAAAAGAAAAAAAATAACGTGAAGCACAAAAGTTGTATTTTAAAAAGTAGATTGAAATTTGGAGAGAAAGTGAATGTAAATAACAGAGATATACTTTTCAGCAAATAATTAGCCCTTGCATCAGATAAGTGATTGAACTAGGTGACTTTTGAGATTTCTTTTGGGCGTATAATTCCACTAAGATTCCTAGTATCAACTGAATGGCAGAATGTAGTGGGATTGCAGTAGGGCCAAGGAGGGTGACTTCAAAGGGCAAGGAGACACATAATGAGAGCCAGAGGTTGAGATGTAAAACAAAGGAGAGACAGGCAAAACAGTAAGGCAAAACAGTATCTATGTTTAAATCAAAATAACCAAACTTATGTGAAACACATAGTATCAAATCTCCAGGATACAGAAGGTTGAAGATAATTTTCTTTTAAAATAAGGCAATCTCAGGATTATATGTTCTTGAATAAGACCTGGGAACACATGCATTTCAGATCTTAGAATGGGCTTTTAGTTTTTTTTTGGTTTGGTTTGCAGATTAAGAAGTTATTTTTCATTTATTTGGGATTTTTGTGTGTTTTTTGTTTGTTTTACTTTTTTTTTTTTTTTTTTTAACTAATCCAAAGAAAACTAGGTTATGAAATTGGAAAATAAAAATCTTCTTGTTAGCAATAGGGTGGTATAGTGTTAACTATAGTGGAATGCCAAGAGGCTCCACAAACATTGATGATAGAGCAGATGAAGGAACTAACTCAAGTGATAACGGGAAGGAAAAGGAAGCCTAAGGAGGAGGAAAAGAAGAAATTAATGATTAAACAAAGCAAAGTGGCAAGATGGAGAAAGCACACTCTACCCTTTTTCTCCCTCTGAATTCAACTAAAAATTCTGAACAGAATGCACAGAGTAACTATCTGAGGACTCTGAAGGGTAAATGGTAGAGGCAAATTGAGGAAGGAAACCTGAACTTGAAATACCACTGAACTAATGATGAGTTTCCTGTTTGTCCCAGTATTTCCTGGCCTGAACTCAAAGGCAGCCTGAAACCCAGAACTGTGCAATGGGTGTGGACAGAAAGTACTTCAAGAAGACTCCTCTATTTCTGGTCTGACCCTATAGGTTAGAGAGAGTGGAGGAAATTCCCTGTTATGTTTTGTTTTTTCCTTTTTTCCCATTCTCTCCTACAGCAGCTTCTAGGCAATTTTGTGACAGCAGAAGCAGCCAGTCAGTTGCCTAAAACTCCAAGGGAACTATTCCTTATGATCAGAGAAACTATAGCCAAAGTGTGTGGGAGAAATCTCTGTTGATATTTTTCTTTCTATAGTCTTTCCTGTTTGGCGTCAAAAGTAGACACAGTGTGTGAAGTGCATAGAAGAGCAAGGAATACAAAGTTCTCGATTTCCCACCAGAGAATCAGGAATGGAGGATATGGTAGGAGCTTGAAAGTATCCAGGAGATGGTGGAAATAATAGCGCTTAAGAAAATAATGCCACCAAATTGCTTATGAACTCCCCACTCACCCCCAAATTGCACATGTCTGACTCTGACCCCAAGCAGCATTACTAAAGGATTTGATATCTGAACTAGAGGGTAGATCACTACCCTGGCCACTTGGTGGCACACCTAGGTCAGATCCTAAAGGCACTGCTGCAAACGTTATGAAAACTGAACTTCTCCAAACATCTGCTCTAAAAGACCTACTAAAGGAAGTTCTTCACAAGGAAGTAAAATGATATTGGTGGGAAACTTGGAACTTCAGAAATGAAGAACTGGAAAATATTTGGGTAAATAAAACAGACTATTTTTCTCTTCTTATTTAAAATATGTTTGACAGTTGATAGCAAAAATTATAACATTGTCTGATGCTGTTAGAACTCTGTGCTTACCTCATCAGTACCTCAAATCTGGGCAGGCTTGTGTGTCACTTATAAGCAAAAGAAGTGAAACTATATGACTTCTGAGGCTGGGCCATTAAAGGTGATGCAACTTCTGTCTTTTGGGCTGGAAAGCTCTTCTTTGGAGTCCTGTACTGCCCTATTGAAAAATCCAAATATCTTGAGGTCATCATGATGTGAGGACACCCAAAATAGTTCAGGCAGTAAAACCACATGGAGAAACCCTGAAACTACGTGAAGAGAGAGTGGTCCCAAGGCGGCCCCTGGCTGCTCCAGCCCTCCCTTTTCCCTGACCCAATCTGCTGTTACAGCTTTAGCCACTGTCTGATTTCACTAACTAGCGTTAGAGACCCTGAAGCCTCACAGATTGCTGACCTATAGAAACCAAAGATATAAAGCAGTTGTTCTTGTTTTATATCATTAAGTTGAAAGTGGCTTGTTACAAAGAAATTGTAACTGGAACAGGTACAATAGGATTACTTGAAGAAATAAAAGGACTGAGAATACCTGGGTGGGAAAGAACTGAAAACATACATTTTTGGTAGTTTTTAAAGAGCAAATAACATCATATGTCATGAGAATAATGGATTTCTGTCTGGATGTATGCCAGGAATTGGGGAGAAGGGGATATCAATTGGCATGCTCTACTTTGGGAACTTTGGAAAAAATAAGTTACCTAAGAATTCTATTTTGAGGAGGGCCCAAAGGTCTACAGGAAGAAAGTAAAAGAAGATTTTTGGAATTGATTTTAAGGTTCCTGGTACACCACAATTCATATTTCCCCTGAAATAGATGAGACAAGAATTGTATCCACTGTGCCCATGTTTTCTTAAGCCACCCTGACCACATTACTCTACCCAATCACAAGAAGAGCCTGGGACCGGTTTTTGATAACTGCACTAAGAACCTCTTTCCTATCCTCGATCTTATGCTCCAACCCCATTCCTCATCTATTGTTTAGTAGATATACCACAATGACTAGAACAAGACAACCTGGGTTTGAATTCCGGCTTCCTCATGTACTAGATATGTGACCTTGAGGATCCAACAATTGGGAAAATCTTTGAAAAAAGCAAAAAGTCAAGTGAGTTGCACACAAGCAACCCTAGAACCAGGCAAATCTCTAAAATCAAGGAGATACCATTCAAGCACACCAGACAAGATAAATATTATTTAGACATGCCGTCATTCAAAAATGAATTTGCTTTCTTCACAAAATGATTTCTACTTCCCTAAGAGGTCACAAAAATCAAAATTATTTTTTTCTTCAAGTAACAGTCAGGCTCAGCCCACCTCGGATCCTAATAAGCAGAAGTCTACACTGCAGAAGTAAGAGCCCTCATCATTTAACTATTGTTTAGAAATAATAGGAAATAAAGACCCACAGAATTCAAATACTTATCCTTGTATTAGGGACCAGTTAATAAAAATAAATTGGATGATAGCAATAACAATCATTTGAAGGGAAGCAGTTGTAACACTGACTGTTCCCGGTTGAGAGGAAAACCCTCACTTATTTATTTGAATAAAGAAATCAAGAGTCATGGATGTGCTATTCATTTATGCATAAAAGGAAAAGAAGGTCATTTTAAAACTCTTCTGGCTTAACAAAGATACCACACAAACATTTAATTACATTTCAAAGAATAGAGATGTGAGTTTTACCAAGGCGACAAATTATTAGGTAAAATAACCAATCAGAATTGCATGTAGGGAATTTTTCAATTGTAGGGAACAATGATCTTTCCTCAAGTCTGTCAGTCTGTCTTTAAAAAAAACTCCTTTCTACAAATATCTTTCAAAGAGAATTTTATAACAGAAAACAGAATGTGATTATATATTTTTATGAGTTTCCAAACGAACAGAAAAGTAAGATTGGTACTTTTGTGAATATCATTGATTCACCCCTTTATCAGAAATACCTTTAAACTGCTGAACAGTGTCTGCTTCTCTGCAATTGTAGGGAAAGAAGAATTACCAGTTCCTTTGTCTTTCTGAGATTCTTCAAGGGCAGTTAGAGAGAAGGGGGTAGCCTGAGAAGCCTAAAACTTACTAAAGAAAAGTGTCTTTGTTAGAATTTTAGTGGCAAGTTATAGATACCTGACCGAAATGGACTAGATTAAGAAAAGGAAAAATAATTTATTATGAGGAATGGGGTTGTCTCAGATCACAAGTACAGAGATTCAGCAGGACCTCAGAGATCAGTTGGAACCAGGGTTCTGTTAAAAGAAAATCTTTTCATGCTATTTAAGCTCTCACAGTTTTTATTAAGAATTGGTCAGCATCCCATACAGGAAGCAGAAGGAAGGTTTACCGAGAAGGTGGAAAAGAGAAACTCATATAGGGCCAGGGCAAAAACAAGTGAGGAAATGTTTTGACTGGCTGACATTTAGTTCCCATTTTACTTGGGGAGGCAGGGGGAGGTCTTACAAAGTGGGGAGCAGGTGGTTGCTTAGGGATGACGAAATTAGTTGGTGTAGGAACAAGGAAATTAGCTGGTGATAATTGATAAAGATTTGGTTGTATTTAAATTTGGTCTTCTGGGCCAGCTAAGCTTTTACAGGAAATAAAAACTTGCTGTAGTGCTTAGCATGGATGCCTCCATGTTGGGCTTACCAGATTTTATTTATCAGCCCAGAGCACCAAAGGGAAATCAGACCCCAAATAGTGGGGCTCCTGAGGGCTCTGGAGACACCCAGGTCCTATGGTCAGGGCCGATAGTTCCGGAGATTGATGCCTTGCCAGTGGGCCCTACTTGGACTCAATTATGGAGTCCCTACACATGGTTCTCTGTCCCTTCTATTTAAACCTATACTTGGTGCTGGAGTTTGTAGGTGTATATCTAAGAGATGGGAATTTTTGGGCTGTCCATGTGCCATCTGGGCCCGGAGCCTCAGCAGAGTTGCAACACCTACTCTCCAGTTCATTGGACTCACCCAGGACAACTAACAAGGAGGTGAGGAATGACAACCACCATACCAAGGCAACAAGAGCGCCTATAACTGCAAGCAAGAGAGTCCCATCCATCGGCTATATGGGATTGAAGACCCCATATAGAGGAGGAGTGGATATCACCACTCCAGAATCCTCAGGATTGGGGAATGAACTATGGACTAGAGTAGACTTACGGATATTCTATTATAGACTTATTGTGATTCTAGCAATGGAAGAAATTACAACATTGATGTGGAGCCAGTGGCCACTGGAGGCTCTGGGGGTAGGGAGAGGGAAAAACAGTTGTAATACGGGGGTTTTTTCGGGTCTGGGGAATCGTCCTGAATGACATTGCAACGACAGATATAGGCCATTTTATATCGTCACAGAACATGCAGAACTGTATGGGAGATAGTGTAGACTACAATGTGAACTATGGTCCATGCTAAGTGGCAATGCCCCAGGATGCGTTTATCAATTGCAATGAATGTGCCACACTAATGAAGGATGTTGTTTATGTGGGAGGGTGTGGGAGGTGTGGGGAGTGGGGCATATGAGAATCCCTATATTTTTTGTGTAACATTTATGTAATCTAAGTAGCTTTTAAAAAATTAGAAATTAAAATTTTTTTTTAAAAAAGAGAAATCAGAGGGGGTCTCCATCTTAGGTCTCTGCTTCCCCTCCAAGTCTCTTTAATTCTTCTCTTTCTCTGCACACTAGCTGTCTCTGTTTTCCAGTCCATGGGGCAGAAAATATCTGTCATCATCAGCTTCTTTCCTAGGTTAGGAAAGAACCTGAAATCTTGTAGTCCCAATCCCAAATCTCCAGGAAAGGAGTCTTTTGGCCTAATTTGGCATCCATGATGAGTGTCTACCTTTGAGTGGGGGTGGGGGTGGGGTTGTCACAGTTTAGGAAGACTACATCTTTCTATGGATTGGGGAGTGAGTCCCAAATTCCCAGAAAATGGAGAATGAGGGCAGTTTCCAGAAACCTGGAACACTGGGCACAACAGATATTTTACAGATGCCTCTCCAAATGATAAGCAAATTCTTACAAAATGATTCTATCCCAGGTGATTACATTTATACCTTTCATAAATAAACTTACCCTCTCCACCAAAAATATATTGTACTCCATATTAATATATTTCAAGTTTATTATCAGTGCTTATTTATGGTCGTTGGTAGTTTCAGGGTAGCACTGACAGTCCCACTTAAATAAATTCATGTTCCCATTTCAACTTTTTCATTTGGAAGAAACAGGTTGACATGTTAATGTGAAATACTGACCTTCATGAATTCTCCACTGAAAAATTAAAAGTGCATTTTCAAGCTAATAAGCACTGAGAAATAATGGCCTTTTTTTTTGTTTTATGGGGACATCTATTGACTTAGGGCACTAGATGCAGAATACCACATATGTTTGCAATAATAGAAAGGTAGAAAAGTGGGGAGAGTGAGCAAGAAGGGAACAGGGAAGAAAGAGCATTTATCAGTTTACCAATGTTTGGGCATAGATGCTTGATTTTTACCAAAGTGATCTATTTTCTTGTACCTATTTCATCCAGTGATCTATTTTCTAAAATTTACAATTATGAAATAAAAGCCATTTAGAAAATAGTCAGTAAAAAGGTGTTTTTTTTTTTTTTGTCTATCCTGTCATAAGCAGGAAGGTTTGGAGTTCCTCCCAAGATATAAAAAATTGGAGAAATTTTGATTGCCCAAGAAAATGCCCATTTATTTATTCGACCAACAAATATTTATTATGTTCCCGCTTTGTGTGGAGCACTTGGCATAGAGTGATCCACAAAATAGGCAATTCTCCATCATTCCAGATGTTATATTCTAGTAGGAGAGAGAGAGGCAATAAACAAATAATTATACAAAATCATGTCTGATTGTATTAAGCAGTAGTATAAATGGAAATGAAAGTAATATAAAGAGGTGAAAAAAAGCGGGGGGAGGGGAGGAGTACTTTTTTGTGAAACAGGAAACTGCTTTCATGATTTTATTTAAAAAATATACCAGGTCACAAAACTAGAGCAAGTTTTTGTGTTTTTTTAAAACAAATTTAATTCTTACAAATTTATAAATCAGCACCATTTGAAATGTAAGGCAGAAACTAAAGGTAAAAAATCATTTTGAAACTGATACTATCTACTCTCTATTTTGCATACATGAAGTGTAGAAATATTTTTCTCAGTAGTATAAGTGTATTTATCATTAAAACCATAGTTAGGGTTAAAAAAAAAAAGAGAGAATCAATGAATTCTGGTTTTCCTAACACTTGTGTCATTAAACACATTAGTAGAAACCATAAAGTTCTTCCTTGGTTGGAGCTTTTACTGTTCATGACCAAAATCAAACCCAGCTGATATTCATCATACTTTTTTTTTTAAGGAGGTACCAGGGATTGAATCCAGGACCTTATATACAGAAAGCAGGTGCTCAACCACTTGAGCTCTATCCACTCCCTTGATCATACTTTTAAATTACAAAATAGTGCACTTCATAAAACTTGATTTTAATAAGAATAAAAAGCCAGATGCAGAAAAGATTTGCTGGAATTACCATCCATAAAATAAATGATCACCTTGCCTAAAGAGACAGAGGCAGACCCATGATTCACAAATTTATTTATTATTCTTCCCTGCTTTTACAGCATTAACAAATGGAAGTTGTGCCGAATTATAGACTATTTTAGAGTTAAAATGGTTAAATAAGTAATAAATACTGTTGCACAATGTGTTGCCTTTATTACAGGAATATCTAAAGGCCTTTGAAATATTAAAACTTACCCAGAACACTTATACGTCTAAATTTAGGAATATTATAAAGATATATGTACTTATATATAATACACAATGTCACAAGTCACTAAAAAGTTAAAATTGGCTAACATTTTCTACAAATTACTCTTTAATTGAAACACCAAAGCATTAACCTCATAAAATATGGAATATTTCTGTTCATACTATCATCTGAAAGTCCTAAACAATGTTGAGACAAAAAGTAGTTAGGAAAAAACCTTCATACACACACAAAAAGACATTGAAAATAAGTATTTTTTGAAGCGCCACAATACAAAATTTGATATTCAACTTCATATAAGGGCACTTTTTATATTTAATCAAAATATTTATTTGCCTTTTTGTGTCTGGCTTATTTCACTCAACATAATATCTTCAAGATTCATCCATGTTGTTGCATGCATCAAAAAGTTCACTCTTTTTTATGGCTGAGTAAAAGGACAAATATTGTCTGATCTCATCAATATGAAATAATTAGAATAAGCATATTTACAGAGATTGAAACTTGAACACAGGTTGCTAGGGGTCCCTATGGAATAAAGAAGGGGGAGTTCATGATTAAATTGTACAGAGTTTTTTTTGGGTTGACCAAAAAGTTTTGGTAAAGGTTGATGGTGATGGTAGCAACATTGTGAACATAATTAACAACACTGAATTATATATTTGAATGTGGTTAAAAGGAGAAATTTTAGATTGTATATATGTTACTAGAATAAAAATTTCAAACAAAAGACGTAGGCCTGTACAACACAAACAGTGAATCCTATTGTAAACAATGGACTATAGTTAAAAGTACAATTATAAAAATGTTCTTTCATGAATCGTAACCAATGTATCACACTAATGCACAGTGTTCATAATAGGATGATATATGGAAACTTTGTATTTTGGGCATGATTTTTCTGTAAATCTAAAATTTCTCTAATTTAAAAAATGTTTATTTGCCCTTTGAGTTAATGCTCCAAATTTCCAGAACTCAATCTTAAATTAAAAATTAAATGTATATTTATATCAATAATCTATATGTGAATGATGTCATCAACATGGCACCATTAAGATCTCCCCTGGAAAAGTGTCTACTCTAATAAAAGGACAAAGTCCACTTGTGTGGATCTCTAGAGTATGATAGAGAATGGAGAAGGAGTCCACAAATGCTGAAAGAAAAAAAAACACACACACACACCAAAATCAGGTAGATTTGTGTTCCAGACCAGTCAGTCAGGACCCCTCCTCCTCACTGGGTTCCATGCAGCTTAAAAATCACACAGAGGCAACATGGCCTGGATCACTCCTGAAAAACATACAGTGAGTTAGAGCCCCACAAATATCCAGACGCAGGGACCCAAGTCCACAGAGCCCCAAGGTGGAACACAAGCAGCTGAGAAGTGCCACATATAAACCCAAGGAAAAAAAAAGAACCCTGCAGAACTATTGCTGAGAGGTATACAGACTCATTCCAGTCTCTGTTTGCTGTAGCACCTAAACACAAAACGAACCTTTTTGGATTGACCTCATCTGGCTCCCTGGGGCAAGATAAACCAATGGGGAAGAAATTGGAGGCAGAAAAGCCTCATGGTGAGAAAAAAGTGGGGAAACTAAATGGCTATAAGACAGGATAGGTAGGTCTCAGATGTAAAAAGTATAATGGAAAGGGGACACTAGTGAGGAAGAGAATTTAAATAAATCATAGGAGCTGGGAAGAAAATTCTACACAAAAACAAACAGAACAGATCAAGATTCCTGGAGAAGGAACAGAGGAAAGGAAGCTTTCTCTTGGAGGTGAAGCAATTGCACACAAAAGGGCAATCTTAAAAATTGTACTGCATATACAGGGCAAGAATCAGGTGCAGAAGAGCTGAGAAAATCTGAACGGTTAAACATTGGCTACTTTAAAGGTCCAGAATAAGTTGTACCAAGCATCACAGAAGAGTCTTAACACAAAGCCAATGAGAAGTAAAACCCTAAGCAAGAGGGAGAAACTGGAGGATGGATGTGGCTCAAATGGTTGGGTGTCCGTCTCCCATATGGAGGGGCCCTGGTTCGATCCCTGGGACCTCCCGGCAAAAAAAAAAAAAAAAAAAAGATGGAGAAACTAAATCAGATGACCAGACATCAGCAAAAAATTATAAGCCATACTAAGAAACAGGAAGATATGGCTCAGCCAGGGGAACAATTAAAACTTTAGAATTTGAAACTATTAATCAAACAAGTTTAAAAAAATCTCATAAATCAATTCAAGGAGGTGAAGGAAAATATGGATAGAAATAAACTAATTGTGGATATAGAAATAGAGGATATTAAGAAGACAAAGTGTGAGCATAAAGAAGAATTTCAAAGTTTAAAAAGAAACATAAAAGAAATTATGGGGATGAAAGGCACAGTATGCAAGAAGCATATGACAGCAGATTTGAACAGGCAGAAGAATCAACAAACTAAACTAGGAGACAGAACAATCAAGATCATATAGTCTGAAGAAAAGATAGAGAAAAGAATAGAAAAAATTGAGCAGAGTCTCAGGGAGTTTAGTGACAGCATGCAGTGTACAAACATATGCATCACAGATGTCCCAGAAGGAGAAGGGAAGGGAAAGGAGGCAGAAAGAATATTTGAGGAAATAATGGCTAAAAATTTCCCAACTCTCATGAAAGATATAAATGTACATGTCCAAGAAGCACAATACTCCAAGCAGAAACCCTAGTAGATCTACTCCAAAACACATGCTAATCAGAGTGTCAAATGACAAAGATAAAGAGAAAATTCTGAAAGCAGCAAGAGAGAAATAATTCATCACATACAAGGGATCCTCATTAAGATTAGCACCAATTTCTCATCAGAAACCATGGAGGTGAGAAGGCAGTGGTATGATATATTTATGGTACTGAAAGAGAAAACCTTCCAGCCCCAAATTCTTCATCCAGCAAAACTGTCTTTGGGTGTGGATATAGTTCAATGGTTAAGTACCCACCTCCCATGTACAAGGTCCTGGGTTCAATCCCTGGTACCTCCTTAAAACAATACAAAACAAAACAAAACAAAACAAAACAAAACAAAACAAAAAACTGTCCTTTAAAAATGAAGGAGAAAGACAAAATAACACACACACACACAAAATAAATAAAAAACAATTTAAAAAATGAAGAAAAACTTAAAATAATCATAGATAAACAAAAACTGAGAGATTTTGTCAACAAAAAGACCTGCCCTACAAGAATTGTTAAAGTGAATTCTTCAGGTTGAAAGGAAAAGACAGGAGATAGTGGCTTGGAGTACTGTGAAGAGATGAAGATCTTCAGTTATGGTAATTAAAAAGATAAATGCAAAACTCACTAGTACTGTATCCTCAATATATAACTCTACTCTTTAATTTCAATAAGAGTCAGAATACAATTGAACTAGAAAAAATCATATCTCCTGATAATGGACATGCAAAATATAAAGAGGTAATGTGGGACAAAAACAATATAAAGAGGGGAAACAGAAAGCTATGGGAGCAGAGAATGTGTGTACTATTGAAGCTAAGTGGTATATTTTCAAATTAGTGGGTTATAGATATAGGTTGTGTGATAAAAATCCCAGGGAAAACAAAAAGAAAATACTTTAAAAATATGCAGAAACAGAAATGAGAAAGAGATCAGTCAGATACATCACAAAAGATCAACTAAACAGAAAAGGTAGTTGCAATTAAGGAGAAGAGAGACAAAAAAAAGTATGACATGTAAAAACCAAAGGGCAAAATGGCTGAAGTAAGTACTGCCTATACAGTATTAACACTGCATGTTAATGGTTTAAACCACCCAATCAAAAACACACTGTAGGAAAGCGGATGTGGCTCAACTAGTTGGGTGCCCGCCTACCACATAGGAGGTCCTTGATTCAGGTCCCGGTGTCTCCTAAAAGAAAATGAGCAGATGCTACCCCTGCTGCAATGAGCTAGATACCACCCCCACTGCAACGAGCTAGACTCTGCCCCCACTGCAACAAGCAGATGCCACAGGCCAGCGGCCGCAGCAGCCCACAGGGAGCGGATGTGGCTCAGGCCGTTGATCACTCACCTTTCATGTGAGAGGTCCCTGTATCAGTTCCTGATGCCTTCTGGAGAAGGCAAGCAAACAATGAGCAGACAGATGAGAGATCCATCTGGGGGGGCGGGGTTCAGGGAAAAAATAAAATAAAGTAAATAAATATATTTTTAAAAAACACACTGTGGTAAAAATAAAGAACAAAAACAAACAAACAAACAAACAAATAAACAGATAAATAAAATGAAAACACACTGTGGTGGCTTGAAGCTGTATGTACCCCAGAAAAACTTCTTTTTTTTTTTTTTTTTTTGATAACTAATGCATCTGTTTATTCCCAGTGCTTAGCACAATGTTTGGCATGACAGATGCTCAATAAATATTTGAGTAAATGAAAAAATGAATAATATAGCTCAGGTATAAGGAAACAAACTTATACAGAATATTGGAACTAGGCTCAGTCATAGCCTGGTGATATGAGTGATTAAATCAGAGGTAAAGAAATATTTCAACTCTGTGATTAATTATAAAAGTCTCTGTAAATGTTCCAAATACTTGTTATTCTCCCTCCCCCCACTTCTGCTTCTCGTTTGCCTGAGTGTTTTTATAGAAGTTTGAAGCACAATCCCATGTATTTTTGAAAGTTTTAATAAAACATAAAATTATGTGTAGTTTCTGCCTTCTATTATTCCCTCTTTTCCCCTTCATGCTACCCTCTATAACCTAAAAGAAAAAGCACCTCAGTAATACCTGAAATAGCCTATTACCTCACTATCCGTGATTCAATAAATATGGCCCTAGTGGAAAGGGTTTCTGATGAAGACATTTGTTCACTGTTAAATTTTTCTAGATCATTTGAAGAGATACTTTCCCCCAACCTATACTTTAGGTGCAAAACCAAGAATTCACCAGTTGCAAATAGCTGGAAAATTGTGCATTTACTATAAAAGGTAGGCCTAGGAGAACTTCATGTGCCTGAGAACCTTTGTCCCATTATACAAACTAAATGTACACTTCAAAATTAAACTTTTATACAAACCACTTCATTTGAAATCTCTGCTAAAGAAATCTCTAATTTTTCCAAGATCCTCATGCCTATGAAATTTTGGAGGTCTTAGATAATTCACTACGCTAGTCTAGTCTGAACTGAGGGATAAAGAGGTGCACATGCCCAGCCTCTTAACGTGTGTCACTGTTGGCATATAACATAATAATGACCATAGAAGGATTATCCTTTAACAATGACTAAAGCGAGGGCGAAGAGGAAGAGGGCTGCACAGACTCTTTTAACCCAAAATGGCACCGAGGAAGAAAGCCGATTACAGCTGAGGATGCGCGTCTTCAGGGGCTTGATGATTCGCTCCCTCTGCGTCAGGATGGCTTGCTGGGCCCCAGCCCACTTCCCCGGCCCCTGCAGGCGGTACTGATATGGGGTGCATGGGCCAAAGAAGATTTCCACGGTCAGCTTCGGATCCCGCAGAAAGAATGAGAACAAGTTGGGCTTCACTCCCATTTCAGAGGCAATTTCATCCATGTATTCTATATATTGCACTCTGCGTTTATCCTGAGGATTATTCAGGAATATTTTTTCCATTTTTTTCTTCTTCTTTTCTATGTCAGTCATCATGTCACTCACTGAAGGTAATTTGTACAGTCCCTTGAATACGCGGACAGCCCATCGGCTCTGGAGTTCTGAGGTGGGAATGGTGGCTCCCACTGGCTGGAGGATGCCAATGAAAGCTAGTGTTGGCTTCTCTAGCTGAGGAGGGAAGACATATTTAAACATGGAAAACTGGTTGTCCAGAACTGTTGAATCATTTTCCAAAAAAGGAAAAGAGAGAGTATATCCTGTAGCAAAGATAACAGCATCGATGTCCTTTTCTGTGCCATCTTCAAAGATGGCTGACGTCTCAGTGAACTCTCTTACATTTGATTTCATCAGAACTCTTCCAGAAATTATGTGGTTGGGTAGATCATCACTGAAAGTAGCTTGATGGCTCAGAAATTGAGGTCATTGAAGTCTCAGGGAAACCTGGTTTCTCTCATGACTTGCTGCTTTTAGGAACCTCAACACTCGAGGTGGGAAGCCTCCCATTCTCCAGTCCTCAGAGATAACAGGACAGCGGTCACTGGACTGGAAGAGTGCACATCCAACGCCGAGGGTCGAGAATTCCACTAGGTAGCAATCTAGTCTGCGTCTCCCCAGAAAAACTTCTGTTTAAATCTAATGCATTCCTATGGGTGTGAACCCATTGTAAGTAGGACCTTTTAGTGAGGTTACTTCAGTTAAGGTGTGACTCACCTCTATCAGGATGGGTCTTAATTCTATTACTGGAATCATTATAAGCAGAATGAAATTCAGAGAGAGAGAGAAAACCACAGCAATAAAGATGCTGGATATCAAAGGAAGGTGGAAGAAAAGACAGAGACCAGGAGACACCATCATATGCCTTGTCACGTGACAGAGGTGCCAAGGATCACCAGCAGCCAGCCCCAGAACGTCAATCTTCAGAAAGAAATCATCACTTTAATGATGTCTTGATTTGGACTTTTTTCCAACCTCAAAGCATGAGCTAATAAATTCTCATTGATTAACCTGACCCAATTCATGGTATTTGTTTGAGCAGCCTAGAAAACTAAAACCGGCATGTATTGGCAGAATGGATAAAAAAGCACAATCCAACTATATGTTGTTTACAAGAGACTCACCTTAGACACAAAGAAACAAATAGGTTGAAAATGAAAGGATAGAAAAAGATAAGCCATGCAAATAATAACTGAAAAAGAGCTGGGATACAGTATTAGTCAGCCAAAGGGGTGCTGATGCAAAATACCAGAAACCTGTTGGTTTTTATAAAGGGTATTTATTTGGGTTAGAAGCTTACAGTTACCAGGCCATAAAGCGTAAGTTACTTCCCTCACCAAAGTCTGTTGACACGTATTGGAGGAAGATGGCTTGCGACGTCTGCTTCCTAGGTTCCTCATTTCTCTCTGGGTTCAGCTGCTCTGCTCTCTGCACAAGGCTAGCTGTAAACAGTCAGGCAAATGGCTCATCTCTCTTCCCAGGACCTCTGCTGTGTCTAACAGAACCTTCTCTCCTTCCTCACGTATTTGCTTCTCTGTGTGTTTACTTGCCAGGGCTCCAATATCAAAACTCCAGCTTTTTCCTCTACTATGTCATTATCTCTGTGAGTCCCTGCCCCCTTGGTGGGGCAATGTCCTACTGATGTGGCCCAATCAAAACCTTAATCATTATTTAATCAAGTGAAAGTGAAACCTCTGAATCCAATCCAATCCTATATGCCCAGAGGAGCAGACCAGTTTACAAACATAATCCAATATCTATTTTGGAATTCATAAATAATGCCAAACTGCTACAGATACCTTTACTAATATTGAACAAAATAGGCTTTAAGTAAAATCTGTTACAAGAGCCAAAGAAGGACACGATGTATTAATAAAGTAGTCTATCCACCAAGAAGAATTAACAATCACATATATTTATATGCCTAACCACAGTGTTCCAAAATACTTGAGGCAAACACTGGCAAAACTGAAGGGAAAAATAGATACCTCTACAATAATAGGAGGCAACTTCAATATGCCACTCTCATCAACAGATAGAACATACAGACAGAAAATCAATAAGAAAACAGAGAATTTGAATAATATGAGAAATATACAGAACATTGTACCCCCAAAACAGCAAGATATATATTCTTCTCAAGTGCATATAGATTGTTCTCCAGGATAGACCATAAGCTGGGTCACAAAATGAGTTTCAATATATTTAAAGCATCTTCTCTCATCACAATGGAATGAAGCTGGAAATCAATAAGCAGCAGAGAATTGGAAAATATACAAATAACTGGAAAGTAAATAACACACTCAAATAATCAATGGACCAAAGAAGAAATTACAAGGCAAATTAGTAAATATCTTGAGATGGACAAAAATGAGAACACAGCCCCTGTCAAAACTTATGGGATGCAGTGAAGGTAGTGCTGAGTGTAAAATTTATAGCCCTAAATGCTTACATTGAAAAAAGAAGAAAGAGCTAAAGTCAAACACCTAACTGCAAACTAAACCCAAAGCAAGCAGGAGGAAAGAAATAACAAGGATTAGAGCCGAAATAAATGAAATAGAGAATTTTAAAAAAATAGCATTAACAAAACCAAAAGTTGGTTCTTTAAAAAAATCAATAAAATTTAAAAATCTTTAGCAAAACTGACAAAGAAAAAGAGAGATGTGCAAATAAATAAAATCAGAAATGAGACAGGGAACATTTCTATTGACCCCACAGAAATAAAAAGGATCATAAGAGGATACTACGAACAAATGCATGCTAAAAAATATTAGCCAACCTAAATGAAATAGACAAATTCCTGGAAACATAGGCGCAACCTACACTGACTCTAGAAGAAATAGAGGATCTCAACAGACCAATTACAAGAGATTGAATCAGTCATCAAAAACCCCCAAACAAAGAAAAGTTCAGGACTAGATGGCTTCACAGATGAATTCTACCACAAATTCCAAGAAGAATTAATGCCAATCCTGCTCAAACTCTTTCAAAAAATTGAAGAGAAGGGAATCCCACCTAACTCAGTCTATGAGGCCAGAATCACCCTAATACCAAAGCCAGAGAAAGATACTAAAAGAAAAGAAAATTACAGACCAATTTCTCTTATGAATATAGATGCAACAATCCTCAACAAAATACTAGCAAACCAAATTGAAAGGTCCATTAAAAGAATTATACAGTGGTACTTCCAGGGAAGATGGCAGAGTAGGGAGCTCCAGGACTCAGTCCTTCCGCCAAAACAATTATTAAACAGGCAAGAACTGTCTAAAACAACTATTTTGAAATTCCAGAGGCCAGAAAAATACTGTACAGCATCCAGGGATGAGTGGGAGGAAGAGGCTGATAAATTATAGTAAAGAACTGCAAATTGCTCTCTCTGCATGGTGCTACCAAGGCCCATCCAGAACTCCTGCAGATGCCACCATAGGGTTCAGTCCCTGGCTTGCAGCTGGTGACAGAAAGTAACACAAAAATCCTCTATCCCAAGAACAGGGGTGGGCACAGCTGATCACTGATAATGACTTTTGATTAGCAAATTTGGATTGCTGAATCTGGGCTCTGATGACAGCTAGTATATCAACCCTCCCTGGACAGGGGCAGAGATAGTGGAGATTTAAAGATGCAGGGCTCCCTCAGGGTTGCAGGGAAAGGTAACTGAAGGGCTGCATTTGCTGGGTAGGCCAGGAAAGCTCAGCTTTGGGGAGCTGTAGCTGGATTTTGTCTAGGTTTTTAACTAAGCTGCAAGAAATGAATTTCAAGAGCAAGCCACATTGATTAGGCCAGTAATTTATTAAGGAAAGGTGAGGAGAGAAATGGGAGAAAATAACAGATTATAGGTCCCAGAGAGAGGAAGGGGCTGAGGAGTGATAAAGAGGGCCAATTTATAGACTACAATGTCCTCATTATAGATTATAAATGGCCAGGTTTTATGTGCATGCTCGTCATGGCAGGGGGGAAATGCGGCGAGAGAAGGACGCAGAAGGCAGGAACAGAGCAGGAACAGGCACAGAGACAGGGCCGGTTCGCTTTCCCGCTTGCCTTTTAAACCATCAATTTTTCCACCCCTTTGTTAATGGCATGAGAGAAGTTCCAGCTGTTTGCTGTTTTGATTGATTACCCCACCCATCAATCCCCCAGGAGGGCTCAATGATAAGGCCCCTGGAGAATATCTGGGACTTCTGCCTTCTGGAGGAAATCTCATTCTGAATTGGAGACTCTCATTAGTGTCTTCCAGCAGCCATCTTGGGGGTACTGGAGGACACGTGTCAATGGCGGTGTTTTTTCTGCCAGGTTCCACATCCATCTATTTATTCCCTATCTAGCCTGCTTCAGAGCTTTGAGAGAAGCCTTTAGTACCCTGCCTGTCTCCCTCCACAAGGCACTTGGTTTGAGCCCCTTTGTGGCCCTGATTTGGCTGGGAAAAAGCAAATTGGGAAAGTACTCTCAGGGGTGACACCAATCCCAGAATTTACCCTCCAGGCAAAAGCAGTGTGAAACAATGAAAGGAGTGTAAAAAAATTATAGAGGCGGAAAACCTGAGACAAAGGCCTGCCAGTTTCAGATACCCAGAGAGAGAGCTTTGTCCCATGAAAATTTAAGAGAGAGACAACCCTCTCTGTTCTACTATAAACAGGGGAACTCCAAAACAACTAACAAGCAAAAGCCCAGGACAGGACAGAGGCCCAGTAAGACAGGGAAACCCTGCAAAGTGTATTTGCCTTGGGCAGACTTTCCTGAGAGGAGGACTTTAGCTCAAGAAAATCTGTCTTATCACCAGTTGTTTATAAAATCAGGAAAAGATATTCCAGGGAGTAAATCACAGAGACAACTTTTTTCTTAAGGAGGTACCAGGGATTGAACACAGGACCTTGCACATGGGAAGCAGGCGCTTAACCACCAAGCCACATCTGCTCCCCAGTAAGAGCTGGCTTCCTCACTGATTTTTTTCTTTTTGTTTTTAGGAGGTAGTGGGGATCAGTCCCAGGATCTTGCACATGGGAAGCAGGTGCTCACATCTGCTACATCTATTTCCCAGTGATAACATTTTAAAATCTTAAAATGTACAGTGTGCAACAAAATAGTACAAGACAAACAGGAAATGATTGCCCATCCAAAGGAAGAAGATAAAAATATAGAAAACACCAACAAAGAAGATGAGAATGTGGACATACCAAGCATAGTCCTTTAAGAAATGGTCTTAGTAATGCTTGAGGAGGCGAAGGAAAGTACAGAGAAAGAACTACAGGATACCAGGAAAATAACGAATGAACAATACGAGAGTCTAAGTAAAGAGAAATTTTTAAAAGGAACCAAACAAAACTACTGGAGTTGAAGACCACAATAACTGAAATGAAAAATGCCAGGCGGGTTCCAAGAACAGATTGGTGGGGTGGGAGGGTAAGGACACCGCCAGCTCTCCTGCGCACTCCTTCAGTGCAGCTAGTCTGAGTGCTGAGTGGGAGGTGGCAGGCCTCAGACTCAGGCCTTCCCTACTGACTGTTCAGCGTGACATCTTCAGTCACGAACCAGTTTGGTACCCAGCTAGTAGGAGCCATGGTGGCTCTGGCTCTGCAGATGAAAACCTGCAGCAATGAAAACCTGGACAAAATTGATATGTCTTTGGATAATATAATCAAATTGAATCAAAAGGAAGGAAAGAAGCAGAATTTCTCCAAGACTGAATAGAAGACTCCAACAAAGTGGTACCCGGCAATTCAGGATGAGAATACGATGGGGAATCCAACAGAATTCTGGTTTTCGTAAGAATAATCTGGGTCATAAAGGAAGAATAATGCCTGGAAAGAGATGTCCTTATGGGGTTATCACTGGCCTTGCAGCTAGGAAAGCAACTGGAATTCGAAAAGGAATTAGTCCTATGAATCGACCAACTCTGAGTGACAAGAATATAGAGCGATATTTTCCTGTGTTTAAAAGGAAGGCAAACCTTCTGAGACAAAATGAAGTGCAGAGGAAACCAGTTGCAGTTCTCAAGAGACCTAGCCAATTTAACAGAAAAAATAACATTCCAGCCAATTTTACCAGAAGTGGAAATAAATTAAGCCATCAGAAAGACATACATCAAGCAACTTTTCTTTTCAGAAGAGGTCTGAAGGTTCAGGCCCAATTGAACACAAATCAACTGCTAGACGATGTAGTAGCAAAGAGAATTCACCAATGGCAGACTACTACCACACATGGAGGAATTTTAACTGGATCCATTGACAATCCTGGAGCAGTGCTGTGCCCTCTAATTCAGAAACTGCGATTAACTCATACTGCTGCACCCTCGTTCTTGACAAAGCTGGAGCAACCTGATATAAAGAAGGTTCCTAAAGGTGTCCCCCTACAATTTGACATAAATAGTGTTGGAAAACAGACAGGGATGACTTCGAATGAGCAATTTGGGATCTTGAAGGAACAGAGCCACTTTCACATTTCAACAAAGGAGGAAGCCGCTTTGTAACCGTGGGATAGATCCATTCAAAGAGACTTTTTAGTGACGACTCTATTTGAAAAGTTGAATTGCTGGAAAAGTTTGTTATAGAAATTCAAGAAACTTTATTGCAAAATATATTCACAAGGCTAAATAATTCTTCATTATTTTTATTTTTGAAGTTTTTTAAAAAACATGTATAAAATAATGCCCTGAAAGAGTAACAGGGAATATTATATCTATCTGTTCTTAAAGTTTTCATGGTTGGCTCAGCATAACAATCCTCTGTTTGACTGCTTTGGATCCTCATGCTGCAGAAGAAAGTCAAAGATAGAAACTTATTATTTTTATGAGAGTGGTATTTAATATCTCGTCTCCTGTGCCAATTTTTAGACTTTGCCATGGTAAATCTTGGTCTTTGGAAATAAGAGTAGGTCCCTTTGTTGCTGTCACTTATACTTCAATGGTGTTGATGTAATAAGTGCACTTGCCTCTTCTTCAGTAGAAATGTTTTGTTTTTTTTTTTAATTCATTAGAATTCCAATTTGGGGTTTGAAGATTAAGGGAATATCTGGAACTCAGTTGAACTTTTTTTCAGCTAGTGTTAAATTAATCCCCAAGATTAGTAAATCTTTAGTGACAAACTTTAAAAAAAAAAATGTGGCTCTAGTCATTAGTCTCAGTTGAAGATGTTGGTGTTGGAAGGCTGTCAATGCATGTTTACAAAGTTATCTGATAGGGCCTTGGAGGAGAAGATGCAATGTAAAAAGTCTGACAGTTTGTGTTTAGTAAATGAAGAAAGCATAAGAGGAAGCGGCAGTTGAAGAACAGGTAACTGATAAGAAAAACTTCAAAACCCCGGGTATAGGTAATTCTGTTTAGATGTAGTGTACTTTGGGGTCTAGTGTTCACAAAGAATTTTGCAAATGATTTTTAAAGGAATTATAATTATCAAAATGGCTTGAGTCCCTTAGATATTTTGATAGTAAAAGTAATAGCCATAAAGTCCTAAACTTTCTTCTTATTCAAAAAGTTAAAATTCACAAGCTTTTAAGCTTACTAAATTTAGCAGTGTATGACTCCAAAAACAAAAATCCACTTGTCCATGTCACAAAGGAAAAAATAATGTAAACGTGTTAAGAAAGTTACATTATAACCTTGCTTTATACTCTCACTCTGATTTATTTTATGGTATAAAGTTCAGGAATTTGTAGGGAGAAAAGAACTTGGTCATCACTTGCCCCCGCCTCCCGGTAGGGGGCGGGGGAATGTGAGGAGTTAGCCTGTTCTGCCAAGATCTAAGAGTCCTCTGATAGTTATACACTGTAAGTTTCGGTATAATGCCAAAATGCAGCAAGATAGTCCAGTTACAAGTTATAATTTTGGTTTTTATGAAGCTTGATCTTTGGTTTGCTATAACATTAAAACCTCTAAATAGGTGTTAGTTTCTCTAGAGTATAATATTAGTGTTGACTTTTCCTATTTAAAAACAAGAAAGACCTTTATCACACTTGCCTGCCTTTTTTTTTTTAATTTTTTAAAGATTTTACTTATTTATTTATTTATCCCCCCTTGCTGCTTGTGCTCGCTGTGTCCATCTGCTATGCGTTTTTCTGTGTCTGCTTGTCTCCCCCTGCCAGGTCGTCCTGCTGTGTCAGCTCACCGAGCCACGCGGGCTAGCTTGCCTTCATCAGGAGGCCCCGGGAATCGAACATGGGGCCTCCCATATGGTAAACGGGAGCCCTATCTATTGAGCCACATCCACTTCCCACTTGCCTGTCTTTCATTGTATACTAAACTTCATTGTCACTCATACTTTTTGGGTTTCTTATTGGTTTATTAAGAAGCTAGCCATGGAAAGCTATCAATAACAGTTTCATGCTTATACCAAAGAATTAAATCTGATCCTAAATATCTGGTATTTTGCTAGTACTTCTACTGATAAGGGATTATCCGAAGTTAGTCACAGTATTTGAAAACAAACCCTAGTCTCTCCTTAGCTATTTTAAGCTTTTTGTAGAGGCCATGGTACCATTGCAGAACATTTTTTGCAATGTTTGTGTTTGGTCCAGGAACAACACATTTTAGACTGGTTAGAATTTCTGATAGCTTATTTTAAAGTAAAGGAAAAAACAACTAAACATGAGTTTGCTGTCTCCAGAACAATTTGTGAAAACATGGTGTAAAGGTAGTTTTCATTTGCCTGTTATTTTAAATATTATACAGGGGGCTGATGTGGCTCAAATGGTTGGGCATCTGTCTCCCATATGGAGGGACCTGGGTTTGGTCCCCAGGACCTCCTGGTAAAATAAAGAAAAATATAGAAGGCACGCGGGCGTGCCGTCAAGCCCCGTGTGCAGGCGTGCCAGGCCCTGCTGAGCCATGCAGCAAGATGATGACATAACAGGAGAGTGACACAAAGGTAGAGTCAAGATGAGACGTGCCAAAAAGCCAGGAACTAAGGTGGCGCAGGTAGCAGAACACCTCTCTCCCACATTGGAGTTTTCCAGGATTGAATCCCTATGAAGACAGGAGGAGAAGAGAGGGCAGGAAACAGACACAGAGAATTTCCCAGTGAATGGACACAAAAACAGCAAAAAAAGGGGGTGGTGGTGTTAAAAATGGGTTAAAAAAAGTAAAAAAAAAAAAAATTATACAGAGCTGTTATTAATGCCTTTTTTTTTTAAACCTTAAAAATTGCCCCAAATATTGACATTAAGTGAATCAACAACAGTGTCTTTGGTATATTAAACTTTTGTTTTTGTGCATCTGTAATTTAATTTTCTTTTTTAATATAAAATTTTGCCTTTGGTACAACTAAATTAAAACTAATTGCTAATATATTGTGTATACACAAAAGAATATGCTTTGGTGGAGGAAAAAGAAAAGAACAGATTGGTGCTGGCAGAAGAAAGAATCTTGAAGTTGAAGACAAGATACTTGAAATAAGTCAAGCTGGGAGCAGAAAGAAAAAGAAATATTAAAAGCAAAAATATCCTAGGGCAGCTATGGGGCACCGTTAAGCACATCAACTTACACTTCATGGGAGTCCCAGAAGGAGACAAGAGAAAGGGGCAGAAGGAAATGTCAAAGAAATAATAGTAGAAAACTTCCCAAATTTAGCAAAAGATGTGAATATGCAGATCCAAGAAACCAAGAAAATACCAAACAGGGTAAACATGAAGAAAAATACACCCATCATATATTGATTTACACTATCAACGGCAAAGGACAAGGAGAGAGTTCCGAAAGTGTTATTGAACAAAAACAGGGAGAAAGGGTTTCTTTGCAGGATACTCTCCAACGACCAATTCCTGAGACACTAGGCTTTTAAAGAGAAGAACAGTTTATTGCTAAGTGGCAAAGCAAGGAGATCAGAGAGCCTATCAGCCTAAAATCTTTCTCCCCAAACTACAGTAATTTTGATAGTTTTATAGTATCAAAATACAGGCAAGTTTATACTTATGAGGATAGTGGCTTGAGATGATGAAGTTAGAGATGATCTAATTATGGAGCATGCGCAGAATGATTACATGCCTAGTCACAGAAGCCACTGCATATGCCAGGCAGGCCAATTTTGGTTAGATTTAGTTTTGTCTAACAAGATAGTTAGGAATCGGGGCAGGTAAGTTCTGGGCCATCTCAAGTTCCTTCGTTAATAAGCATTAGGGGGTTGTCTTGTGATCATAAGACTTCAAAGCTATAAAACAGGACGGGGGCCAGTCACAGGGCTTTTACAATCACAAGATAAAGGTAATATAGTTTTACAATCATTATCAAAGATCAAAGCATCTGTGTTATAGTTCAGCCAGTTTCAGGTATTTACTTTGGCTACTCTGTAATATATTAGAAAGTAAAAAGGTATCTATATAATGATTCAGTAATCATAATCACCTTTTAATTCTTAACTGTCAGTTACAAAAGCTGCAAGAAAAAAGGAATATGTCACATACAAGGGACTCCCAATTAGAGTGAGTGCCCATTCCTCATCAGAAACTATCCAAGAAAGAAGGCAGTGGGTTGAAATACTTAAAAGTGCTAAAGGAAAACAAATGCCAATCAAAAATTTTATATCCAGTGAGACTCTCTTTCAAAAATGAGGGGGAAATTAAGACATTCTCAGATAAATGAAACCAGAGGGAGTTCACCACCACTAGAAACTGCCCTAGAAGCAATGCTAAATGGAGTTCTTCAGACTGAAAGGAAAGGCACTAGACAGTGGTTCAAAGAAGCATAAAGAAATAATGACCTGAGGTAAAGGCAACCATCTGGGTAATTATAAATGACAGTATTATTGTATTGTATTGTTTGGTATGTAACTCTACTTCTTACTTCCTAAAGGTGCTAAAATGAAAATGCATGAAAAGTAATGATAAATCTAGGTTTTTGGACATACTATGTACTAAGAAATAAGTGGTAACAAGCACAAAATATGGTGGTGGTAAGAGGGATACAGGCAGTGTATACGCACATGCAGTTGAACTTAAGTTGCTATCAAACCAAATATAATTGTTATATATTTAGGATGTTATATTTTAATCCTATGGTAACCACAAGGAAAACAGATGAAAAATATATCCAGATAGAAATGAGAATGCATTCAATATGGTACAACACAAGGAAACAAATAAATATAAAAGTAGGATTTAACAGAAGTGAGGGAAAAAATGACTTACAAAGGCTAAATGACAAAATGGCAGAAAAAAAGACCTGTATTATCAGCAGTGACTTTAAATGTAAATAGATTGAACTCCCCAGTTAAAAGGCAGAGATTGGCAGAATGAATAAAAAGGAATGACTCAACTATATGCTTCCTTGCAAGCAACTCACCTTAAAGTCAAAGATACAAGTAGGTTTGTGGTGAAAAGACTAAAAATATATATACCACACAAGTAGTAACCAAAAGAGAACTGGGGTGGCTATACTAATATCAGATAAAATAGACTTCAAGTCAAAACACTTATGAGACACAAAGATGGTCATTACATACAGATAAAGGGGACTATTCAACAGGAAGAGATAACAATTATAAATATACATGCACCTAACAGCAAAACCCCAAAATGCGTGAAGCATATTTGAAGGGAGAAATTAGTAGTTCTTCATTAATAATAGAAGACTTTAACACAGCACTCTAGTCAGAATATCTAGTCAGAAGATCAATAAGGAAGTACAGGACTTGAATGATATACTAAGCCAATTAGACCTAACAGACAAATATAGACACATAGAATGCGCCACACAATGAAAACAGAGTACACATTCTTCTTGCATGCACATTGTATTAATAGTCAGGGTTCTCTCAGGAAACAGAATCAGCAGCTGATATCTATCAATAATATGAGATTTTAAGAGAGTCTCTCATGCGACCGTGGGGTTGCACAAGTCCAGGTTCGGCAGGCAGGCTGCAAACCAAGGGCTCCGATGAAAGTCCAATGAAAGGTCCTTGATGAGTTTCTGGGAGAAGTTGCCTGTCCAACAACGAGCTAGGAAATTCTCTCTGAATGTTAAAATCACTTCCCCTTTTAAGGTATTCAACTGATTGGATAAAAGCATCACCCATTGCTGATGCAGTCTCCCTGATTGATGCAGATGTAATCAGCCATCCAAGCAGTAAACTCACTGGTGATCGAAGTCCATAAATGCTCTTGTATTACAATTAGCCCAGTGCTTGCTGGACCAAACACCTGGACACAATCACCTGGCCGAGTTGACACATTAGCCTAACCATCACACACATGGATCATTTTCCAGGATAGATCATATGTTCGTAAACCAAATAAGTCTCAATAAGAGAAAAAACATTGAAATCATACAATGTCTATTCTCTGAACACAATGGAATGAAGCAGGAAATCAATAATGGAGGGAGAAAGAGAAAATTCACAAATATGTGGAAATTAAACAACATACTCTTAAACAACCAATGGGTTAAAGAGGAAATCAGAAGCAAAATTAAGAAATATCTTTTTTTAAAGATTTATTTATTTATTTCTCTTCCCCCCATCCTCCCATTGTTTTGCACTCACTATCTGCTCTATGTGTGTTCTTCTGTGTCTGCCTGTCTTCTCTTTAGGTGGCACCAGGAACTGATCCTGGGACTTTCTGGAGTGGGAAAGAGGTGCTCAATCTCTTGCACCATCTCAGCTTCCTGGTCTGCTGTGTCTCTTATTGTCTCTCCTCTGTGTCTCTTTTTGTTGTGTCATCTTGCTGTGCCAGCTCTCTGCACAGGCCTGCATTCTTTGCAGGCCAGCACTCTGCACAGACCAGCACTCCACATGGGCCAGCTCGCCGCGCGGGCCAGCTTGCCGTGCAGGCCAGCTCATCGTGTAGGCCAGCTTGCCTTTCACCAGGAGGCTCTGAGACTTGAACCCTTGACCTCCTATATAGTATACAGGAGCCCAATTGCTTGAGCCATATCTGTTTCCCAGGAACTATCTTAAGGGATATGAAAATGAAAATACAACATACCAAAACTTATGGGATGCAGTGAAGGCAGGGCTCAGAAGAAGATTTATAGCACTAAATGCTTACATTTAAAAAGAAGAAAGAATTCAAATAAGAGATGTAACCTCAAAACTGGAAGGACCAGAAAAACAAGAGCAAACTAAACCCAAAACAATCAGAAGGAAGGAAATAACAAACATTAGAGTGGAGATAAATGAAATAGAAAACTAGAAGAAATCAAGAAAAAAATCCAGTATTTATATATAGATACTATGATCAACTGTATGTCAAAAATTAGACAACCAAGAAAAAAGGGACAAATTTCTTGAAATACATGACCAACCTGCACTGACTCGAGAAAGATCTCAGTAGACTAAGTACAAGTAAAGAGATAGAATCAGTCACCAAAAATCTCCCAACAAAGAAAATCATAGGACCAATTGATTTCTCAGACAAATTCTACCAAATATTCCAAGAAGACTTTACTCCAACTCTGCTCACATTCTTCCAAAAAATTGAAGAGGAAGGACACTCCCTAAACCATTCTATGAAGCCACCATCACGCTTATACCAAAGTCAGATAAATATACCACAAGAAAATTACAGACCAATATCTCTTTTTTTAACTTTATTTTATACATTTAATAATTGAAAATATAAACAATTAAAAACTAAAAAATAAACACAGATGAATAAATACATACATTTCTCAATTAAATGTACTGAAAACACACAAATTTTCTTTTGAATCAAACAATATGTTACACAATATTTTTGGTTCATAGTAATGCAATCATACAGTATTTGTCTTTTTGTGTCTGGCTTGCTTCACTCAACATAATGTCCTCAGGTACATCCATGCTGTCATATCCTTCGTTTCTTCTTACAGCTGCGTAATATTCCATCGTGTGAATAGACCACAGTTTGTTTATCCATTTGTCTGTTGATAGACACCTGGGTTGTTACCAACTTTTGGCAATCATGAATAATGTTGCTATGAACATCAGTGTGCAGGTGTCTGCCTGTCAGTTCTTCTGGGTATATACCCAGTAGTGGTATTGCCTTGTCACATGGCATTCAACTTCTTTAGGAACTGCCAAATGGTCCGGCACAGTGGGTGTACCATTCTGCATTCCCACCAACAGTGAATACGAGTTCCTATCACCCCTCATCCTCTCCAGCACTTGTAGTTCCCTGTCTTTTTAATAGTGGCCATTCTGATAGGTGTGAAATGATATCTCATTGTAGTTTTGATTTGCATTTCCCTAATCATGAGTGATGTTGAGCACTTCTTCATGTGTTTTTTTGCCATCTGTATTTCTTCTTTGGACAAACGTCTAAGTTTTTTGTCCATTTTTCAGCTGGCAGACCAATATCTCCTATGAATATAGATGCAAAAATCCTCACCAAATAGTAGCAAACTGAATCAACAGCATAATAAACTAATTATACATCATGATCAAGTGGGATTTATCCCTGGTATGGAAGGCTGCTTCAACATAAGAAAATCAATTAATGTAATACAGCACATTAACTGAATGAAGAAACAAAACCCCCACAAGATCATCTCAATTGATGCAGAAAAAAACATTTGACAAAATCTAGAACCCTTTCTTAATAAAAATACTTAGAACTCTAGGAATAGAAGGAAATGTTCTCAACATGACAAAGGGCCTATATGAAAAGCCCACAGCAACATCTGACTTCATGGTGAAGGACAGAAAGTTTTCCCCTCTAAGATCAGAAACAAGAAAAGGATGTCCACTGTCTCCACTGTTATTCAACATTGTACTGGAAGTACTTGCCAGAACAATTAGGAAAGAATATGAAATAGATGGCATCCAATTTGGAAAGGAAAAAGTAAAACTTTCCCTCTTTGCAGAAAATCTTGAAAAAATCCACAACAAAACTACCTGAGGTAATTAATGAATTCAGCAAAGTGGCAGGGTACAAGATCAATACCCAAAAATCAGTAATGTTTCTATACACAAGCAGTGAACAACAGGAAGACAAAACCAAGAAAAAAAATCCCATTCACTATACCAACTAAAAGAATCATATATCTAGGAATATATCTAACAAAGGGATGTAAAAGACTTGTACACAGATAACTACAAAATATTGCTAAAGAAATTTAAAAAGACCTAAATAAGTGGAAGGACATTCCGTGTTTATGGGATTGGAAGACTAAATATTGTTAAGATGTCAATCCTACCCAAAGCAGTTTGTACATTCAATGCAATCCCAATCAAAATTCCAACACCCTTCGTTGCAGAAATGGAAAAGCCATCATCAAATTTATATGGAAGATGGGGAGCAAATGTACCTCAGCACCTGCTTCCCATGTACAAGATCCTGGGTTCAATCTCTGGTACCTCCTAAAAAAAAAATTATATGGAAGGGTCAAGGGCCCTGAAGAGCTAAAGCCATCTTCATGAAGAAGAATGAAGTTGAAAAGACTCATACCTCCCTATCTTAAAATTTATTGCAAAGCCACAGTCATCAAATCAGCAAGGTATTGGCACGGGACCGACATATAGACCAATGGAATAGAACAAGAGCTCAGAAATCAGCCCTCACATTTTTGGCCAACTGATTTTTGACGGGTAGCAAAGACTACTCATTTGGCAATGAATAGTCTCTTCAACAAATTGTGCTGGGAAAACTGGATCTCCATTTGCAAAGCAAAAGAAGGAGGACCCCTACCTCACACCAAATATGGAAGTTAACTCAAGTGGATCAAAGACCTAAATGTAAGAGCTAGAACTATCAAACTCCTAGAAGAAAAAGTAGGGAAACATCTTCAGAACCTTGTATTAGGCAATGGTTTCTTAGATCTTTACACCCAAAGCACAAGTAACAAAAGAAAAAAAATAGATAAATGATACCTCATCAAAATAAAAAAACTTTTATCCCTCAACCGACTTTATCATGAAAGTTAAAAGGCAACCTACACAATGGCAAAAATATTTGGAAACCACATATCCCATAAAGGATTAATATCCAGAATATATAACAAAATCCTTCAATTTAATGATAAAAAGACAAACAACACAATTTAAAATGTCATGGATTTGTAAAGACATCTTTCCAAAGAAGATATACAAATGGACAAAAAGCAAATGAAAACCACAATGACTGGTTGCTAAAATAACTATTAGAGTGGCTGCTAAAGTAACAAAGAGATGCAGGGAAATAGGAACACTCATTAATTGCTTGTGGCAATGTAAAATGGTGCAGCTACTGTGGAAGACTTTGGCAGTTTCTCAGAAAGCTAAGTATAGAACTACCATATGACCTCATTATACCACCTCTAGGTATATATTCAAACATGTTGAAAGCAGGGATCAAAAGATCCTTGCACACCAATGTTTATAGCAGCATTATTCAGAATTGCCAAAAGATGGGAGCAATCTAAGTGTCCATCAACCAATGAATGGGTAAATAAAATATGGTATATATATATACAATGGAATATTATTCAGCCTTAAAAGTGAATGAAGTCCTGATGCATGAAACAACGTGGATGAACCTTGAGTGAAATAAGCTACACACAGAAGGACAAATATTGTATGATCTCACTGTTGTGAAACAATTAGCATAAGCAAACCCATAGATTCAGAATCTAGAATTTAGATTACCAGGGGACAGTGTGGAGATAGGGAATTGGTAGTTAAGGTTTAAAATACACAGGGTTCCTATTTGGAATGATGGAAATAGTTTGGTAATGGGTGATGGTAGCACAATATTGTGAACTCAATTAACAGCACAGAAATATGTATCTGAAAATGATTAAAAGGGGAAATGTTAGATTGTATATACATAACAGAAAAAATTTTAATAAAAGCCACAGAAATACACTACACAACAGTGAACCCTAAGTTAAACAATAGACTTTAATTAATAGAAGAATTATAAAAATGTGCTATCATCAATTAAAACAAATGTTTCACACCAATGCAGGGTGTTGGTGGTGGTATGTATATGGGAATCCTGTATTTTATACAATTTTTCTGTAAACCTACAACTTCTCTAATAAAAGAAAAAAATATTATGCACTATGATCAATTGGGATTTATCTCAGGTATGCGTGGGTGGATAAACATAAGAAAATCAATTGATGTAATATACCACATTAACAAAATGAAAGGAAAAAACATCACATAATTATCACATTTGATGCAGAAAAAGCATTTGACAAAATCCAGCATCCTTTCTTGGTAAAAAGTACTAGTATTAGAAGGAAACTTCCTCAACACGATAAAGGGATGTTTGAAAACTCACTGATAACATCATACTCAGTGGTGAAAGACTGAAAGCTTTCCCTCTAAGGTCAGAGAGAAAACAAGGGTGTCCACCGGCATCACTGCTATTCCACGTTGTAGTGGAAGTTCTAGCCAGAACAATTAGGCAAGAAAAAGAAACGAAAAGTCACTTAAATCGGAAAGGAAAAAGTAAAACTTTTGCTATGTGCAGATGACCTATTCCTACATATAGGAAGTCCTGAAAATTCTACAACAAAACTACTAGAGCTAAGGAAATGAATTCAGCAAAATGGGGGTAACAAGATAAGCATGCAAAAATCAGCAGTATCTCTATATACTAATAACTAGCTATTTCAGGAGGAAATTAAGAAAAAATATTCCATTTATAATAGCGACTAAATAATCAAATATCTGGGATAACTTTAACCAAGAATGTAAAGGATTTATACACGGAAAACTGCAAATCTTTGCTAAAGAAATCAAAGAAGTTCTAAATAACTCAAAGGTGAGTCCATGCTCATGTATTGGAAAACTAAATATTGTTAAGAGGTCAATTCTACTCAAAATGATCTACAGATTCATTGCAAGCCCAATCAAATTTCCAACAGCCTACTTGCAGAAATGGAAAAGCCAATCATCAAATTTATTTGGAACAGTAAAGGGCCCTGAAAAACCAAAACCATTCTGAAAAACAAGAACAAAATTGGAAGAGTCACACTTCCTGACTTTAAAACTTATTACAAAGCAACAGTCATTAAAACAGCATGGGACTGGTACAAGGATAGGTATATAGAACAATGGAATCAAATTGACAATTCAGAAATCGACCTCACATCTATGGCCATTTGATTTTTTTAAAAATCCTGAAACCTGTTTGTTTGTTTGTTTGTTTTTTAGGAGGTACCGGGGATTGAACCCAGACCTTGTACAAGGGAAGCAGGTACTCAATCACTGAGCTACACCCACTCTCCTATGGCCAATTAATTGCCCCCACCCCTGAGATGGCTCCCTCATCTGTTTGCACATTGTTAGCATTCATTGTTTTTAATTTTTTGCTTTGCTCATTGCCTACTCATTGTCTGTTTTTTCTTTAGGAGGCATCAGGAACCAAACCCGGGACCTCCCATGTGGGAGGCAGGCATTCAACTGCTTGAGCCACATCCATTCCCTGCTCATTTGTTTTTTCCTCATTGTCTTGCTTGTTTTTTGTTTTTTTGTTTGTTTTTTTTTCTCATTGTCTCCTCATTGTCTGCTCATTGTTTGTTTATCTTTTTTTAGGAGACACTGGAAACCGAATCTGAGATCTCCCATGTGGGAGGCACATGCTCAACTGCTTGAGCCACATCTACTCCCTGATTTTTGACAAGGGTGCCAAGTCCACTCAATTGAGAACAAATAGTCTCTTCAACAAATGGTGCTGGAAGAACTGGATATCCATATGCAACAGAATGAACATACAAAAATTAACTCAAAGTGGATCAAAGACCTAAATATAAGAAGTAGGACTATAAAACTCCTAGGAGGGAATCATCTTCAGGATCTTGTATTAGGCAATGGTTTCTCAGACTTTATATCCAAAGCACAAGCAACAACAACAACAAAAAAATAGGTAAATGGGACCTTATCAAAATTTAAAACTTTGGTGCATCAAAGGATTTATCATGAAAGTGAAAAACCAACTTACTCAAAGAGAAAAAATATCTGGAAACCAAGTATCTGATAAAGGTTTAATATCCAGAATATGCAAAGAAGTCCTGCAACTCAATCATAGAAAGACAAACAACCCAATTTAAAAATGGGCAAAAAGGGGAGCAGATGTGGTTCAAGTAGTTGAGCACCTGCTTCCAACATGGGAGGCCCCAGATTCAGTCCTAAGTGCCTCCTAAAACAAAACAAAACAAAACAAAACAAAAAAACAAGCAAAGAAACAAAAAAACTATCTCAGGTGAGCTGATGTGGCTCAGTGGCTGAGCCCTGGCTTCCTACATACAAAGTCCCGGGTTCAATTCCTGGCCCAGGTACCTCAACAACAACAACAACAAAAAAAAAGGCAAAAGACTTGAATAGAAATTTCTCCAAAGAGGAATACAGATGACTAAAAAGGAGTTGAAAAGATGTTCAGCATCATTAACCATCAGGGAAAATTCAAATCAAAACTATACTAAGATACCATTTCACACACTTTAGAATGGCTGCTACTAGAAAAACAAAATCAGAAAATAACAGGTGTTGGAGAGGATGCAGAGAAATAGGAATACTTATTCACCACTGGTGGCAATGTAAAATGGTGCAGCTGCTGTGGAAGATAGTTTGGCAGTTCCTCAGAAAGCTAAGTATAGAACTACCATATGACCCAGCAATCCCACAACTAGGTATATACCCAAAAGTATTGAAAGCAGGTACTAGAATAGATGTTTTTACACCAATGGTTATAGCAGCATTATTCACAATTGCTAAAAGATGGAAGAAACCCAAGTGTCCATCAACTGATGAATGGGTAAAAAAAATGTAGTATATCATACAATGGAATATTATTCAGCATTTAAAAGGGATGAGATTCAGATTCATGGAACAACATGGATGAACCTTGAAGGTATCGTGTTGAATGAAATAAGCCAGACACAAAAGGACAAGTATTATATGATCTCACTAGCATGAAATAATTAGAATAAGCAAACCCATAGAGTCAGAATCTAACATATAGTTACCAGGGGCTAGTGAATGGGGAGCTACTGCTTAAATTGTAAAGAATCTCTATTTGGGTGATTGTAAAATTTTGGTAATGGATGCTAGTGATGGTAGCACAACATTGTGAATGTAATTAACATCACTGAATTATATATGTGAATTATGTTAAATGGGGAAATTTTAGGTTGTGTATATTATACCAGAATAAATGTTAAAAGAAAAACATGACAGTACAATACAGTGAACTTTATTGTAAACAATGTATTTGAATTAATAATACAATTATAAAAACATTCTTTCCTTTATTGTAATAAATATACCACACTAATGCAAGGTGTTAATAATAGAGTGGTTAACAAAAAAAAAAAGGTAGAGTCAATTCATGTAGGTTAAGAAACTGCTCACATCTCTTGACCAACTGTGGGTCCACTGATAACTTCTCATTTCACCATTTGCTAAGCAGTAACATTTCTTCCCTAAATATCAGAGCTTCCAGGTCGAAGTCTTTTGGACTTTAAATCAATGAAAACTAAACTCAACTTTTACAAAGCTAAATAAATAAATAATCTATATGGCTAATGGTTTGAGTTTCTTCACTTAGCTTCTCTCTAAGATACAGGCAAACTGTGTTTTCATTGTAACAATTCCATGGCAGACAACCCAAATTTAAAGTAAGTTATTTATCTGGCATAATTGGTCAGTGTGATCAAAGAGAGATTTTGTTGTTGTTTGCTTTCTGATAGAGGACAGTTCAGTAAGATTGCCAATAAGAAAAAGAATATCTGTAAACTACTCCATATTAAAAACATATAACCACATACTCCACAGGATCATTTCTTTTCAGGTTGTTCTGTGTAACTTAAAAAGATGCTGTCACATCCCTTAGATCTAAAGTGGAATCAAATGGTTTTGCTTTGATGATGTAATGCTGTCCTTGACTGATGTTGTTCGGCTGACTAATGGAAATGTTTTAATAACAAAGTTTTGTTGAGCTACTTCCTGATTACTAATAGCAACTCCAGAATAAATAGTTCATCTCTGGTTCAACTGAAATTATCAATGAGAATTATGTGGGAAGTTATCAGTGATATTATCTGACCTTTGGAAAAACTGAAAATTTTCTAAAGTGAGAGTAGCTGGAGACACAGGCCTAAAACTAAATTCTTTCCTCTAAACGTAATCACACCTAACAGGTCTCTTCGGGGTACACAGTGATTTTTTCCTGAGAGTTCATTTCTAAGGTTATATTTAGTATTGATCTAAACTGAAAGCGTTTCTGGAAAAGATTCTGACTTACTTATAGCCAAAGCCTAAATAAATATAAAGACTAAGAGGAGGAAGTTCTTATACATGTCTAACTTCTTTAGAAATTTCAATTTAGATTAATAGCATAATCTTCATTTATATGAAAATCAGGAGTAGTAAGGACAAAAACTTTCTTATTATTGAAGTTCATGTTTTGTTATTTATTTATTCTTATAATATCTTATAAATAAATTTTATTTGTGTAAAACAGGTTAGATATCTGGCATTCAGAAATAGCTACTGCTACAAAATCAGAAGCCGTGAACACAGAGTGTTGGAGGTATTGAAGTTTAAAATCTTTATGAATAACACTGTAATGGTTAAGTTAAACTTGGTCAACTTGGCCAGATTATGATGTCTAGTTGGTCAAGGAAGCACTGGCCTGATTGTTACTGTGAGGATATTTCATGGACTTAAATTATCAGTAAGTTGACTGTATTTATGGCTGATTACATCTTCAATCACTTGAAGAAAAGGACTTCAACAATAAGAGAAGTCTCATCCAATCAGTTGAAGGCCTTAAAAGAAATGATGATTTCAGCAGTCAGAAGAGAGAATTTCCATCTCTACTCATCCATTCAGTTTCTCCTGGGGAATTCATGGAAAACTTTCACAGGAGTTCCCAGCTTCAGTCTGCCCTATGGAATTTGGACTTGGCTATCCACACAGTCTCGTGAGAAAATTCTTATTAAAAATTTCATACTATTCTCCTGTCACTTCTGTTTCCCTAGGAATCCTGGCTAGTACAAATTCAATCATTTAAGTTACATCCTAATAGAACAGAGATTAGACAATATTGAAAGTATGGTCAAAAGGTGTCACAGTGAAAGTGTTTATGGAAACAGTACCTTCTCCTCTAAGCACCTTTCAGGAGATAGCTAGCTCATAAGCACCAGAAATTTATAATAAAAATTAAATTACCCCAAAGACACAGATGAAAATATTAACACAAATGTAAGAGTAATTTCATGTAAGTTTAAAAACATATTTTAAAAATGCTTCCAAACAAGTAAAACTATATACTTATCCATTACATAGATATTTAGCTTAAGCTTATCATTAAAAATGTACACAATACTCTGGCTAATTGTAAATTCATGCCAACATTAATTTGTAATGCAGCATTTAATACCACAGTATGAAAGGAGGTTAACAGAAATCAACTCTACTAAAATCTAGGGAAAAGGCATTAGGGGTAGTGAAATAATTTACTGCAAACCTTATTTATATAGAAAAATTGTCGACTCATTTTACTATACCCTCATTACCTCGCAATTTAAAGGGAAGTACAGTAAATTTGCTTTTTTCTACTAAAACAGTATTTAATACATTTGGCAATCAGGAGTATTCTTTTTTTCCTCCTTCTCTCCCTCCCACCTTTCCTTCTTTCCTTCCTTCCTTTCTTCCTCCCTTCAATCACTTGGACAAAACTGAGACACTTTTACAAAGCTCAACTTGATTTTCTGGAGCTATGCAAAGATATGTTGGCCATATAATAGCAACTGTACATTCTCCCAAGCCTCAAATATAAACTTGATGGAGCACACTCTCTTAAAATGTATTTGATCATTCTGACTCTATGAAGAAATTATCTTCAGAAATTGCAATCAAAAGGGTAAATTTAGGATATGTTTTCAGAACATAAAATATGCAAAAACACAAAAACATTATGGAACCAGCAAGACATTTAAAGTTTGGAACCAATAATGAGAGAATTTCGATTTATAATCGCCAAATAATAAATGAATTATAATTTTTTTCTTATTAGAAAAAAAAAAAATCACCTAAAGCAGAGAGCCAGTGTCTATTTGGGAACAGGAGTTCTTATTAAAGTCCCTGGGTCAATGGGTTCAGTAAACAGGGCACACTATGAAACCCTGCATCCTTGATCCGCTGGTTGCCCTTCTGAAGACTGCCATCAGCCTCAGGCCTCAGATCACTCACTGACAAATCCATCCCCACTATTGCACTGATGGTTTCATCTCTGTAGGCAGCTGATGGCAAGTTTTCTAAATGAATCTGATAGACATACTTGTACATTAGTATATAAAAGAGCTTAATATGTCCCTGTTGCCTGTAGTATTCTATAATTAGATATTTAAGAAATCATTTCTTAGACAAGGTTTATGAATGACTGAACGACTCAGGAGCAAAACCAATAATTTCTAAAACACTGTAGTGTTTTTTGTTATCAAAGATGTTCTAAACACATTTATAATTTTCAAAGAAGCTACAAAAACAAGAATGAACATGTCTGCATATAAGTATTTTTGTCATGAATGTTTATTTACTAATTCAGGGGGACTCTTCTTTCATAAATTATGTGAGAAAGGCATATTGAAATTAATGGTAGAAATTATAAATTGCCACTTTCAGATGATTCAAGTATCAATTTGGTGTGCATGGAAACTTACCAATTTCTTCACCTATGACTTTCATGTTCAACGTGCTACATCTTATTTAGGTATTTATATTTTGCAACCTATGAAATTAACCTCAAATAAAATCCATCTTTTTTAGACATTAAATTTGCCTTTAGTAATTGGAATACTTTTACTGTTTCAATGTAACTAAACAAAACTTTTGGAAGTAAATTTCTTACCATTTCTGGTTAACTTTTTAAAATATATTTATTTTGAGGCTGGTAAAATTTAGAATAGAGTATGTTTGCATATATCCAGAGAAGAAAAGACAGGTGGAAAGCATGGATAAAAGTTACAGAGGCGCTAAACTACAAACCACCCTTGCTCTGTGCTAAAATCATCAGAGGCACCCATTCTACTTGGATAAGGGGCAGCTAACTTAATGAGCGGGGGAGTCAGACTCCAAGGAGTGCATGCAAAGTCTTTGCTCTGTACTATACTTGGTTATACTGAGTTTCCCACATTGGAAGGAGACATGGATCCCAGGGATAAATGATTATTGCGATGTAGCTCCTGACACGGGACATGTCACTTTTTGGAGGAGGCACATCTTCCCCGATATCATGATGAAGTTCCTTTTCATATTTTTTTTCTCTGCACTTTTTACAACAGCAAAAGATAAGACCAATGAGTAAACAAGGTTCCTATAAAGATTCCTGCAATTGTTGCAGCTGCATTTGAAAGAGAAAAAACATGCAGGCGCATCAGATGCTGATCAGAACCCATTCTGTTTTTGATTGTACAACTCTATGTCCCAGAGTTGTGGCTTTTTTTTTTTTTTAAACAGATATAACTGGTGACGTCATTTTTGCTAATGATGAGGTGGGTAGTTTCTGTGAGTTAGGCAATTTTTGCCATTCATATTGTAATAGAAGTGAAACTTCTTTTGGTTCACATTTTAGTTTTTTAAAGTTATTTCCAATTTCTTCTGATTCATCAATGTAACGTCTTGTACCCTAAGGCTTAACAAGAACTGTCAGAGGAATCTTATTTCTAACACCAGGACCTTTTTTCCCTTTGCACTGATATGTGCCAGTATATCTGATCATTGTAAATTTATTACACTTGTTTATGGATCACCAGATTCATTGAGATCACTACTTGTAAAATGTATTCGTCCTTTTCGATCTGGATTGAAGTCATCATAAAGTTTGTCTCCAGAATATAAAATAATCTATTGATCCACCTTCTGATTATCAGCTGGTGATAGCAGCCACTCAATGTCCAGCAGTCTTGGTCCTGTCGACTAGGGTAAATTTGCAAGGCAAATAGGCAGGTTTTCCTTGGATCTTTCCAATTATCTTTTCAGGGGAGTTATACTCAAACTTCTGGTAAAATCTGCAGCTCTGCACAGGAGAAAGAAGCGCAGCGTGGGACCATACATAGTGGCTGCAGATCAAAGACCGCGGCTACAGGAGGACCGATGGCTCTCGCTGGAGGTCTTTGTCTTCCCGCGCCTCACGGGTTCGCGACTGGGTGGTGCTGACGGCAGCTACACTTCTATGCCTCTGCACCTCAGCCCTTCCCGCGCCCAGCGCCCCCAAACCTGCTCGGCAGGTGAACTGTCAATTCCACATGCGGCTGGAGGGGGCAGACTTCTTTGCCGTGGCCTGCGCTGATCCTCTAGCTGATCCCAGACGCAGGCATGGCCCGCCCAATCGGACCCTTGGGCGAATAACTTTGCCCCCCAGCAGCGCCCCATCTGGATCCCGGGGCAGCCGCCGGTCCCAAGCCTGAGCCCTGGCTGCTATCTTAAATAGAGAGAATGACCTCTCTATAAGAGGTGTTAGTTCAGCAAGAAACTAAATGAAATGAAGGGGGTCAGCCATGCTAGTATTTGGGGCTAATGAGCTTCAAAACTCTTAAATTTTGATTAATTCCCAAACAGCTAGCTTCTGAAAAGTCTTCAGGTGAATTTCTCTGCAGAAAAATCCCAGTTTAGGCAGTGAATACATTGATTGCTGGTACAGCCCTCCACTGGCCCTACTTCATGATTATTTTCTTGCTTCTCATTGGTCACAAGGCACCAATTAGAGTTGATTGCTTATTTGTAGTAATGTTCTATGAAGTCAGGGCTAACACTGAAATAAGTAATCCTGAACCATTGCTCCTAGGGGAATTACAGGGTTAGGTTCCTGTGAGCCTCTGGTCACAACATTTTAACAACAGATCAATACATAACCTTGTTTTATGTGTATTTCTGTTTAAAGACACCTTGTGTAATGCATATTGCTGATTAAAATTGAACTCATGGTCAATAGCACTATAACTCATGACTGAACAAGGCTTATCTAACAAACTTATTTTCTATATAAGGTACATCACAGCCTTCTTGTGTTTAGGAACACCAGCCAGCAATTCAACATTACACTTGGGGCCATTTTAAATAGTGAAATCACTGATAAAAAGCATGAAAATGAAAAAAAAAAAAGTTGCATTAAATATAATGCAAAAAGGACACTTTTTAAAATGAGAACTGATGGGAAGCGGCTGTGGCTCAATCAGTAGGGCTCCCGTTTACCATATGGGAGGCCCCGGGTTTGGTTCCCGGGGCCTCCTGGTGAAGGCAAGCCCGCCCGCACGGTGTGGTTAGCTGACCCAGCGAGCACAAGCAGCAAGGGGGGGATAAATGAATAAATAAATAAAATCTTTAAAAAAAAAAAAAAAAAGAGAACTGAAACAAGAACACAGAGCATTGCCTTGTTCAAACTCAGCAAGGAATGCATCAGACTATTCAAAATTTTCCCTGTTCTCTGCATGTCAGTGAATGACCATGGAAGCACTGTGAGTATTGATTTGGGAGTTACAAATGAATTTTAGTGGGTGGGCAAATTCACAAATACAGAATCCACAAATAATGAGGATCAGTTGTCTTGTGCCAAGAGCCTCAGTTCTTTATGAGACTTTCCAGACAATAGTACAACTCTTTCAGCCAACCTTAGGTAGCATCCAAGGAGTGAATGGAGTGGGATGGGGGCTGTGTGTGCACACATAAGGAATTTTATTTTAATCCTCCCATCTCTCCCAGCTGCCCAGGCAAATCACACAAATAAATATAAATCTAAGTCATAATATTCTTGTATACAACCTCAAAAAAAAATTCCCAAGGTGAACTTCACCTACCCACATCAGACACACACACACACACACACACACACGAGAATGCTGTTTCCAATGCCCCCAAGTGGAAGTTCTAACACCAGCACTAACTGGCCTCATATGATTACAGATCATTTAGCTTACACTAGGTAGTCTTCTCTAATCAATTACAGTTCCCATTTTGTTGCAGGCCAGGTTTCCATTAGTAGATTCTAACACGGGGTTAGCGTGCATGATATTCATTAAGGAATGTCTGCATCTGTGGAAGGGAGGGGAAGGAAGCAGAAGTAGACAGAAAGAGAAATTGAGCTGTGATGCAGTCTCAAAGATAGCGTTGGCTCACTCCACCCTGCAGCTGGAATGGACCTTCCAAGTTGTCCCAAGTTGAGTCAAGATGGCTAGATGTTTAAGCTCCTGCATTAGCCAATTATTGGATGTGGGCCACCCTGAGAAGGGATGTAAGACTTTGGGCAAAGTAGCTCTCAGCAGCTGAAGCAATTCCTGAAGGAACTAAGGGATGAAGATTTTCTACTGACAGCACTCCTAAAGGCTGGAGCAACTAGTCTTTCTTTGAAGGAGGATCTGAGCAGTAAGTGTATCACATGGAATTTTTAGATAGCTACTCAGGGGTCTCTGGTTTCAATCTGACTTTTTCCTTCCTTTCTGAATATGATGGCTTTAAAACATATTTGCATTTTCTCATACTCTTCTCACCAGGAGGTGGAGTCTAATTTCTCTCCTTTTTTATACGGATGGGCCTTAGTGACTCAATACTAATGAATAGAATGTGGTGGAAATGACACTATGTGACTTGAGCTTAGCTCACTAAAGGCAGTGTCATTTCTGCCTGGCTCTTTTTCTTGGGATGCTCCAACTTGGAAACTACCGCCATTTTGTGCAGAAGCACCATCCACACAGAAAGGCTACATGTATGGATACTGGCCAAAAGCCCCAGCTGAGGTCCCAGCCAACAACCAGCATCAACCTTCACACATGGATAAGGAAGCCTTCGAGGTAACTCCAGTTCCAGTTGCAGTCTGACTGCAACAGCACAAGAGAATGGACTAAACCAAGCCCAGTCAGCCCCAGACTCATGAGAGACAATAATAAGTACATTATTGTTCTATGTTACTGTGACAGTTTGAAGCCATTTTATGAATCCCCAAAAGAAAAAGATTATGTTCTTGAACTAATTCATTCTTGTGGGTGTGGGGCCCTTTTGATTAAACTACATCAGTGAGGCATGATTCAAGTTGGGTTTCCTCCCCCTTACTGGAGCTTTATATAAACGGAGACATAGAGAGAGACACACAGAGAAAGGAAGCTGCCTTTTTTGATCCTGCCATGTAAGAGAGGCCTTGAGGGCTGGCAACCAATGCTTAAGCATGAAGCCCCCAAAAGCCTGGACCCACAGAGCATCTCAAGGCTGAAGAGACATATGCCAGGTAGCCCACAACTGAACTCCTGAAGAAAGTGGAACAGCCAAGATTGAGAGAGGAGTTCCTGAAAGAGACAAGCCCTATGCCTGGTTGCCCACTGCTGAGCTCCGGGAGAGGGTAGATTCTGGAGGGAAGGCAGGGACCTTGGCAGAGATCCACCACCATATTTGCCACATGGCAGGACACCAGGATCACCATAGCTGACTTTGGTGAGAAAACATCTCTGATGGTGCTTTGATTTGGACATTTTATGGCCTCAGAATTGTAAACTTTTACCCTAAATAAAATCACCATTATAAAAGCTAACCCATTCTGGTACTTTGCATTGGCAGTCCTGTGGCAAACTAAGACAGCTACTAAGTTGGGTTGCTTCATTTTACAGCTATAGATAATGAGAACACTGAAGAGTCCTCCCAAGGAACTATGGCAGATTGATCTCAACATTTTCTAGTCAGAAACAATTTTATTGTCCCCAGATCTAACCATCATTCCAAAGTTTCCTTCACAATTTCTCTCAAGGGTCTTTTATGTCCTTTGAAATAAGATCTTAAGATTTGCCTTAACATCCCTGAGGTAGACAAGAAGATAGTTTTCCTGTGATAGGCAGCATGTAGATTATGAGCCTAAAGACAATAAAGTAACATTCAATTATCTGTTGAACATATCAGTAGCTATACCTAGTGGGACAGTGTAATTTATTGTTTTGTCTTTTGTCTGCTTGTATTTGGTAGTTCATTATAAGACCCTACTATGACAAGGAAAAAGTCAATTACTTTAAAGGAAAAGAAAGGCAGTTAATAGTGAAAGAAAAATGTTTTTCTTTAAAATGATTGAAGTTTTCTAAATGCCATGTTTCATATATGTTAAATTAAAAAAATAATTTTGAGGACAATCAGTATTGGGAGGGGTTTGACTTTGAGCCAGGCATTATGCCAGACACTGAGTATATTTGAGGGATTGATACAAGTCAGTGGGGTTAGAATGTAGTGAGCAAAGAAAAGGGAAGTATGGCAGGAAGTAGGAAGATGCTTCCTACTTCCAGGTAGGAAGATGCTGGATTAAATATCCAAAATAAAAGGGAAGCCATTGAAGGATTTTAAATAGGAGAATAATATGTTCTAATTTACATTTCACAGCAATGTTGTTTCTGCTGTGTGAAGAAGACAGGAGAACAGTTAGGAAGCTATGGCAGTCATCCCAGAGAAAGATGATAGATAAAAACCAGTAGGATTTTATGGTAGATTAGATGGTGCATTAGTCAGGGTTCTCTAGGGAAACAGAACCGACAAGTGATATCTGTAAATAGTATGAGAATTTTATAAAATTGCCTCATACTACCTTAGGAATGCACAAGTCCAAATTCCACAGGGCAGTCTGAAGCCAGGGACTTCCAGGAAGATCGTCGATCAGTTCCCCAGGAAACACTGCCTGAAATAGAGATGAGAATTCTCTCTCTTAATACTGAAATCACATCTCCTTTTAAGACCTTCAGCTGATTGGATAAGATGTCACTCATTGCTGAAGGCAATCTCCTCAGTTGATGGTAGAAGTAATTAGCTATATATGCAATCAACTCACTGATAATTAAAGTCCATGAAATGCCCTTGTATTACAGTTAGCCCAGTGCTTGCTTGACCAAACAACTGGGCACCGTTACCTGGCCAACTTGATTCCTTAACTTAACTATCACAGATGGGGAAGATGAGAAAACTAAAACTATCAAGGATGATTTCCAGGTTTCTGTGGTGAGCAACTTGTAGGAACGGTTGAAGTAGTAGAACTGGAGGGTAGGGAAAGATCAAAATTTCTGTTTTAGCCATGTTCAATTTCAATTATCTCCATAAGTGGTAACATCAGGAGAGAGCCCAAACAGAGCCCACTAGAACCCCAAAAGGGGTATAAGCTGCAGAGGAAAAATCAAGAGTGCAAATCAAAGTGGTCTTGACTTATTGTTGTTTAACCAAATGTGCTTTTTATTTCTTTTAAAATCCTTACAAGTTATTGTTCTGCGTTACAGAAACAAAAAGGATTTTATTTGTAAGGTTGCTTTGAAATGTCTGCCATCTGGTGGACAGTCATGGAGAGTACTATAAATCTACTTCAATGGAATAGAAATATTACTGTCAAGTTGAATAAAACAAATCTTATTAATAACATTGTCTTACTAGCCAACCTTCACCTTTTAATCTATATTTATCATTAGAGAAATGATTGCTTGCCATGTTTAAACCTAAATCACATCAAAGTAAGCCACATTTAAAAAGTGGCTATAAGAAAGCTTGCATTTTATAAAGTATTAAAACCAAATGTAATTTTTAAGAAGATAAATATAATTCCCAAAATGGGATTTTCTAAGAACTGTATCCAGAAAAGATGTAGTCTTCTGACTCTTTCTGTCTCTCTTTTTTTTTTTTAAAGACAATTTCATCATTTAATCATCACAACATATTGATAGGTAGATTGAGGAATATCATATAAAAGACATTAATATCCACCACCATACCCATGCCACCCCCACCTCAACATCCAGTGGGTTCTGGCATCAGTTTGCTTAGGAATATGAGAGTAGATTTTCTGCATTTCTTGAAATTGGCCATGGTGGAAGAACATTACAGAAATCAGCAAACACTACAAACCAGGGCTTTTTTTTTTTTTTTTCCCCTCAGAGAGCTGGTTTGCCAGGACACCAATGCTTTTTTCCCTCTTGACTCCACCAATTAAAAAAAAAAAAAACTGTTCCATGTAACATTAGTTTAAAAAAAAAGATTTTATTTTATTTAAATATGCAATTAGAAATTTGGGGGACCAGGAAACCCTTTATAAAATGCTATTTGAGTTTTTTATTTTTGTTTTTTATTTAATTTTAGTTGGAGGAGCCCAGGATGAACTTTTAGAAAGTTATTCACGATTAAAATCACTACAGAAAAGTAAGATCTATCAAATTTTTGGAGTATTAGCAGAACCATTACAAATCTTGGCATCTGGATTTCTTGCAAAGATGGTTGTCAGCTGATAGGTATGGTAAGTGACTCTATAAAGCTCCCCAAATACAGAGTAATAGAGGGAAAAGTCCTTTGAGGCCTACCTGATCTATTTGTAGAGGGACAGACTTCAGCGGTATAAATTCTTATTGTATTTTCCTGGTTACTCAGAAATAGTTCCTTTGATGCTTTTTTGAAGACAGTGTAATCAGCTCACCTGTGCTGACAGCTCACTGTCTTACAGAGGCCTAAGCCATGAATATAAGGGAATCCAGTTTTTAAAATCCAAATATCTCATTAACACATAAGGACAGTCCAAGACATAAATCTATTGGATCTGGGTCTTTTTGTTCAATTCTTCATCTTGCCATATTCTAAAACAGGATTTTCAGACTTTATGGGTTCCATAAACTCTCATGTCACAGAAAATGCAGCTCTCTGCTTTCTGAAATAGGAATCAAAAGGCCTGTTTCATGTCAGCTATGGTATAATATGGTTGAGAAATTCCTTTCAGTGGAAGAACTCACAAGCCCTCTCAGTTAGCCTTCATTGGTGAGAGGCGATGGCATTCTCTTGGTGGAAATGGAATGAGAAATGAGTGGGGATATGAAGAGAAAGAGGATTTGATTTAGAACATATTTGGAGGCAAAGGAGCCAGAATTATTGGACATTAATGGTGACAATTGGACAAGTTTTACTAATGTAACAAATTCCCAGCCAGGTAGATGAAACTTCCCTCTCCTTAAGGACACTTACCTTTGTATCTCCTATATCTAGCATAAAACTTCAAGGAAATTTATTAACTTTTTATAAAGCAAATAGTCAGATGGTATTTGCACAAAAAGGGAAAATGATTTTAAAAGTTATACCAATAAAAATGAATGCAGGGGGAAACAGATGTGCTCAAGCGATTGGGCTCCTATCTACCATGTAAGAGGTCCAGGGTTTGATTCCCAGGGCCTCCTGGTGAAAGGCAAGTTGGCCCACGCGGCGAGCAGGCCTGAGCAGAGTGCTGGCCCACGCCAAGTGCTGGCCTGCGCAGAGAGCTGGCACAGCAAGATTACACAACGAAAAGAGACACAGAGGAGAGACAATAAGAGATGAAGCAGACCAGGGAGCTGAGATTGCACAAGAGATTGAGCACTTCTCTCCCACTCCAGAAGGTCCCAAGATTGGTTCCCAGTGCTGCCTAAAGAGAAGACAAGACAAGCACACACAGAAGAACACAGAGAGAGCAGACAGCGAACACAAAACAACGAGGGGGGAGGGGAGAAATAAATAAATAAAATAAATCTTAAAAAAAAAAATGAATGCAGGGAGTGGATGTAGCTCAAGCAGTTGAATGCATGCCTCCCACATGGGAGGTTCTGAGTTTGGTTCCTAGTTCCTCCTAAAGAAAACAAAAACAAAAACAAAACCCAAACAGACAATGAGCAGACAACTAGCAAAAACAATGAGCAAACAGAGGAGGGAGCCAAAGGTGGCGGTGGGGGTGGGGAAATAAATGCAATAATTTATTTAATTCCTGTTTCACCCGGAATCTGAAAGTTCCATAAGGTCAGGGATCATGCCTGTCTTGTAACTACTCTATTCTTTTAGTATATATTAGGTAATCCGTAAATATTTGTTGAATAAGCAAATAGAATACAGATATTAGTTATGTTGTGTAGGAACGAGGTCCAAAATAGGTCCTTTTAATTTGGTTTGCAGGCACTCGGACTTATCCAGAATGTCATCCTGTTTTTTTCTAGGTGATAGCAGAAAGAAGATTAGAAGGCCTTTTCAACCATCTCATGATATACTAGATTCTCATGTTGTAAAAGTTTGAATTTATAATAAGGAATTTTTCCTAGTTTCTAGGATTCTTGTCAAATGTTGCCCCAGGGAAGAATAATTCACCTACACTACCTTACTATTCTCCTTCAGGGAACGTGGGGCTTGTGGATCTCCTGACTAAAAGTAGTCAATCATTATGCTAAATCTTGTATCTTTTATGTCAATTAATCCTCAGAACAGATCTTAGATATAATTTTCTGCATTTTTCATAAGAGAAATCAGTGTGCAAGGAGGTTAAGTAACTTACCCAAGGTCAAACAGAAAGTGGTAGAATACATTTGAACCCAGGTTCTCTATGGTTTCAAATTTCCTGTTTTTTCTGCTCCATACTGCTAAATTATTTACATTATCTCCTTCCATTTTCCTTTTCATCTAATGAAAAGGAAATATTTATTTTTAGCCCAGCCTATTGGTCATCACTATTTGATTGTATCTAGAGAGTCATTTAGTGCCTGTTTAGGAAATGCATTTTAGGAGGGGCTTTTCCCATTGGACTGACCATCCTTATCCCTTATATAAGACTGAAATAAATATTAAGTAATAAAATTAATTTAAGTGGAAAAACACCCATTAAAAAGGGCAGACATAACAGTCTTGAAAATGTTGCTATAGTAAAGTTAATAAAATATAATAAAGGGTTCCTTTGAAACCACTTTAAATTTGGAATAACAGCAGGGCATGTCCTTAATAGTAAGCCTGAGCATCAAAGTGTAGAGAACATTCTATACAAAAGGGACAGTGGATGAAGAGCCTTAGAGATTAATGTTCCGTTTGGATGCTCACACACAGAGTGCAAGGAGCATAGATCCCTTATGTAGAAAGACAGGCCTGTGCTGGGTGCTTTACATGCACTGCCTGGCACTTGGTGAGTACTCAATAAATCTAAGTTCTTTTCCCTGTTCCTTTTGCATTTAACAAAATGTTTTCACATACCTCATTTCATTGACACTTTATATTTTATGTACAGATGCATAAAAGTCTTAACTCGTTGAAGCTGAGAATGACTGGATAGTTTTGCCTCTCAGTCTTTTTAACCTGAATGTTCTGGGTTTTCGCTCTCCCTGTAGGGATTGATCGTCTGTTCTTCTGGTCACTGAGCTGTGATGATGAGTGAAGGTCTTTCTGGTGGGAAGGGTTTTCCTATATTGAGTCCAAACTGAACATAGATCCAGTATGAGCAAAGGCCCATGACACTTTTTGGGTAACATATTAAACTTCCCTTGTGCGGTAGCTGAGGACACTACTGTTTAATCCATTCATTGGTGACATTCTATAGCAAAGAAATACCGGCTGTTAAATTTAACAGAGTTGCCAAAGAAAGCCTCATGGAAAGTCTCAAGCATGAGGTGGAGCTTCAAGGATTGGCAGGATCTAAACATACCAAAAAGAGCTCTGAATGTTTGTCAGACGTCAAGAAAAACAAAAGCATGGTGAGATGGTTTCACATACAGGAGACTAGTCTGCCAACAGCATCAAAAGGAACAGGGGGAGATAAGATTAACTAGACTAGCAAAGTTCAGATGATCGAGAACATTGACTGAGAAGATTATAAAGTTTGAACCTCTTTAAGAAACATTTTGTTTCTTAACATGGGAAGAAATTGTTTACAAGTAAAGTCATATTACCTTGCCCTAGACATGTTCTTTTAGCTTAATTTCAGGTTTCTTCATTCTTTGAAAAGGAAATGGGAAGAAAGCAATTAAGTATATTAGCAGTATGGAGTAGGAAAACAATGACTTTGAAACCATAAAGAACCTGGGGTTAAATGTCATTCTATCACTTCCTATTTGACCTTGGATTTAACCTTTTTGCACCTTGATTTCTCTTATGAAAATCCAGATAATAGTATCTAAGATGTGTTATGAGGATTAATTGACATAGAAGATATAAAATGTAGCATAATAACTGACATAAATCATTCAATAAATATAAATCACTTTGTAAGAGCTGTCTTAGTGATGTACAAACCACAGAAAAGCAATAGATCTCTGCTAGTTTTGTCCAGAAAGAAACTCTACAGAGAATTAAAATTAAAAGTTGACTGCATTTAAAATTTTCCCCCTATAAAGGAAGACCCTATACATTCATCTTGCAAAATACAGCATATTGCAAAGGGACAATATAAGCCAGTGTCACTATAACCAGAAGCTTCTAATAACTGTTAGGTTCCAGTACTTGTAAATGCTATAAAACAAAATAGTTCCCCCTTGAATATAGCTACTTATATGCTTAACATGTAGAGACCTGAACTCATCATCTTGTCTCACATGAACTGCTCCTTCTTCTGACTTCCTTATTTCTTTTAATGGCATCACCATTTTCTCAGTAACCCTTCCATGAAACTGTAATCATTTTTGACAATAAACCCCAGGCATTCAACATCTACAATATGACCCTCTACTGCCTTGCTGGCCTTGTCTTTAATTACTATGTTACATGCACCCCTTTTCACCGCCACGAATCTATTATTTCTTATACCTTGAAAAACCTATATTCTTATTTAATTTGTCCAAATAATGTTACCCTTTATGGCCAAAAGGAGATGCTTTTTCTCTAGGAGATGGCATAGTAGATTTGTAGAAAATGTTCGTTGAATAAATGAATAAATCAACAAGTGTGTGAGAGTATAAAGAATGAAATAAAATTCTACCTGTAACAAGAGCAAGAATTAAAGTTGAATCATTATAAGATTAGTATAGGAATTAGTAGCAAGATATCTTTATCTTGGCAAGAAGAATGGATGGTTAGAGAGGGGTAAACTGAGCTAGAACCAATAGCAGGGTATGTTTAGTTGTGGTTATCAGCAAGTAGAAAAGGTAGATGAGTGAGCAGTTAGGCCGTAACTGGTTGTATAAGCACAGATTCTTTTCCGAGGGACAAATTGTGGGACCAGTGAATTACTACCACTTAGGACTTGGGTTTTCTGTTGTTGGTCAGTGGTTCTCAAAGTATCGTCTGCAGACCCCAGGGAGTCCCCAAGATACTTTCAGGGAGCCTGCAAGGTCAAAGCTATTTTTACAATAATACTAGGGTATTATTTGCTTTTTCCATTGTATTAACATTTGTACTATGAAACAATGGCAATGGTGGGTAAAAACACTGGTACCTTAGCACAAATCAAGGCAGTAGCAATAAATTATACTAGTAATCATGTATTCTTCATGCTGCACACTCAGAAAAAAAGGCAGTTTCACTTAATAATATACTTGATAAAATAGTAAAATTATTAGTTTTATTAACCCTCAACCCTTGCTAACACATCTTCTTAAAATTCTCCAAGATAAAATGGAAAATAGCATAAAGCACTTCTGTTACATATTAAAGTAGAATAGGTATCTCTAGGTAAAGGCCTTGTATTTTGGGTTGTGAGGTGAACAAGCCACTTTTAATATGGAACATCATTTTTTTTTTTTCTTGAAAGAATGACTGACAAACTGTAGTTATTCAAATCTGGGTATTTGGAAGGTATTTTTTTGGAAATGAGTGAAGTGAACTTTTCACTTCAAGGAAAGCAACTTATAGTAATTGCTACCAATGATAAAATTTGAGCTTTCATGCAAAGTGTAGAATTTTGGAAAACTTGTATCCACCTCTGGGAATTTGGCAATTTCCTAATTCTTAAAAATTTTTCTGATTAAATAAGTGGTGATATTAACAAATGTGGGATTTTTATATTGCATAATAAAATGTGTCAGCACTTGGAAGATATGCATAACTCAGTGAAACAATATTTTCCAAATGATCAATAGATCATGTTATAAAATAATGCATGGCTAAAATATCCATTCAAATACAACAATGGATTTTAATGTAATAGTGTATAAAAAGTTCATTCATATGGTTTCAGAGTTCACATTGCTACTAATCTTTGAAACTATTGCTTATAAGGCTTTGGTGTCATAGCAAAGAAGAATATTCATAATGATCTGAAAAATACTATTAAAATTGTCCTCCCTTTTCCAATTACATATGTTGTAAGGCTGGGTTTTCTTCATTTATTTCAACCCAAAAAACATATTACAACAGATTGAATAAAGAAGTAGAAATGAGACTGGAACTGTCCTCTATTAAGCCAGTCATTAAAGAGATTTGCTAAAATGTAAAAACAATACCACTCTTCTCACCAAATATTTGTTGTTTTGGAAAATGCAGTTATGTGTTAATTATTGTTATTTTTAAATGAATCGGTAAACATTTTTTAAATTGCTCTAATTACTAATATGGTAAATATCAATAGATATAATCCACATAAACAAAATCTCTTTGGAATCCTCTATAATTTTTCAGAGTGTAAACATGTCCTAAATCACAAAAAATTAAGGATCACAGCCCTTGTCAGTCCCACCCCAGGGCAGCCTTCTCAGGTTAGGAGTATTAGAGGTTAAGAGTGGGTAGTTTCCATGGGTAAGTGGTTATGTTTCTTTGCTACAGAAATTGTTCAAAATCTATTTGCATGGAAGTAGCAGGAAATCTGAGAGGCAGATGAAATCAAGTGAAGTCAGGATTACCTGTCCCCAGGCTTACTGATGTCTGATGTTAACTTATTCTTTTTTTTTTTCAGGGTTCTGGTGTCCTTACCTTAAGTCAGTCTCTAGAAGACAGGCTGGAGTGTAGGCTTAATGGCAATGGAACCAGACTAATTACAATGTGTGGGCTCGAGTGTTGAGGACCTCGGTTTGGTTTCTAATGTTCTCCTGGAACATTACCTGGAACAATACCACTGGAAATACTTGAGCTCCACCTACTAGCCCAGTCCAATCCAATATCTGGGGTCAGTCCTGACCCCTTCCAGTTAATAAGACTACAATTATCTTCACTGGAGTTAGGCATTCAGAATGGTCTAACCTTACACTCTCTATAATTCACTAGTATGGTATTGAGAGTGTGGGCTGTAGGGAATTAGGTGTTTCATTTGATTTAGGAGAGAAGAAACTGGTGAAATTTGGGATAGATACGGAAAATGGAGGGAAGCTGCAATTTTATAACGTTGGGGTTGGGCAGAAGGCTCAGGTAGAGATTTTTATCATGTTTAGAGGGTTTCAGGTATTAGTTCTTATATAAATTGCCCCAAATTTAGTAACCTGCTCAAAGGATTAACCCTGATATCAATCGGTTTAAACCTTGGGATTGCTTTCAATTTGATGAATGAGCATCTGTAAATTAGTTCAAATGGCTGATAGTTCTCCAAACTAGTTGTGCATGGCTAAAGTATATTGAAAGAGGAGAAGGACAAGTTCCAAAAAATGGATTTGGAAATCATAGTTTATGTGGAAGAGAGGGTTTGACATGAAAAAAGTAGAAGATGTTTGCTTTAGTTTGCTAAGGGACTGCCGATAAAAAGAACTAGAAATGTGTTGGCTTTTATAGTGGGGATTTATTTGGGGTAAAACTTACAGTTCCAAGGCCATGAAATGTCCAAATTAAGGCATCAGCAGAGATGCTTTCTCACCAAAGTCAGCTGCCATGTGGTGAGGTAAGATGGCCACCAATCTCTGCTGAGTTCTCTGCCTTCCCCTCCAGAATCCACCGTCTCTTGGAGCACAGCTCCTGGAGCTCAGCTGTGAGCAACCAGCTATAGGGCTTGTCTCTTTCCAGGCCTCCTCTATCAGTCTTGGCCCCTCTGCTTTCATCACGAGTTCAACTGTAAGCTATCAGGCAAATGGCTCATCTCTCCCTGGGCCTCAGCTCTTGGGACCTCTCAGGGACTTATCTCCTTGCAGCTCAGCTGTGGATGATACTGGCTCCCTCACACGGCAGTATCAATATGGCAGCTTCCTTTTTTCCTGTGTCTGTGCATATCTCTCTGTGTCTCCATTTATCAGACCCAGTAAGAGGGTAGAGACTTAATCTGAATCACACTTCACTAACAAGTCCAATCAAAAGCCTCAGATTGGTCTTATCAAGTAATCTAATCAAAGAACCCTCAACTGAATTTAATGCAATCAAAAAACACCATATCCACAGGAATAGATTAGTTAAAAAATATAATCTTTCTCTTTTGGGGATTTACAACATATAAACTGTCACAACATTGTTATTGATATAGGATAATTCAGCAATGAAAGGGAATAATGGCCCAATTATTTATCTTGTTAATAGGCAGTCACCCTCTCAATCAGAGAAAGTTAATGAAGGAAAAGCAAATATTGACCTAAAAAGGTAAAAAGGGACTGACAAAAATGAGATATGAATAAGGGGGAGGGGTAAATAATTTTGCTAGAAAACTACAAAGGTGAAAGTTTTCCTATGTGAATGAATGGATAGCCAAGATTGCTGTGTGGGGTGGTGTTTGGAAAAGTGGAATATAGATCATGTTTATAATAGTGTCAATGATCACAAATATGTATTATATGGTTTTATATCTTTGAGTTGCAGAAAACTGGGGGTTAAAATTCATAGTGATGGGAGTTTATGGTCATTGGGGAATTTTTCAGGGATATTGTAGACAATCAGATTTTCTTGTCCCATCATTAGTGTGGACACACACTTTACAATGGAAACACCACAATGGACCCATGGCCACTCTAGGTTCTGGATCAGAGAGTGCAGCTCTAAAAGGTCAAAGTGACTAGAGAGTGATATGGATATTTTTAATCTTAAACAGAGGCCCAGGAGGCAGTTAGGGAACTTCTTTCCAGGAGTGAGACAGAGAAGGGCAATATTCTCTACTGAGGTGTAGGGCTATGTTGGTATTGGTCTTTGATAAGAGACATGAGATCCAATTAAGGGCTGAACTGCAGCAATTTTTTAAATGTATAAAGCAATGTAAGTTCAGATTGTATGGTAGTCATTTGCCTATTTGCTCTCAGACCCATTATTTCCACTCTTCCCTAACTCTACTTTGAATCACAGGGCATAAACCAGCTTAAACAGTATTTCTTTTGTTAATTAACTCTTGGTTAGGTTCAGGCAATAGAAGGCACTGGTGGGATATCTGAGGGGAAAATAAAGAGATGATCACCTCATTACTAAGTCACTTGGGGTGGCTTGGAAGGCTGCCAGTTCTGAGTGGACTCAGAGAAAGAGATAACCCTACAGTAGGTTCAGATTGCAGTGCAATCTGCTCTGTAATTTGGGCCATATAATACAATGGATCTGATGTTCTAGGTATCCAGGGTGAATAAGGATGCTTACTATAGGACTTAATTTGACTATGGGACCAAAGCTGACCATCATGAGCTTGGTATTATTAGATCAAGTCATATGAGCACTGCAGTAATTGTCTAATAATGAAAATGGTACATATGGGATCAGGCCTGGCAGGTCCAGAGGGTGAAAGTAAGTTGCATGACCAAGAGGTCCAGAACATCAAGCCACCTACCTCCATTGCACTGAAGTCTTTCTCTCACTTCACACCTATGGTTCTTGGGGCAGGGGTAGGGGGGCAGGGATAGAGGGCTTCCCTATGACCACCTGATAGAGGAGGAACAAACTGGAGTCTGTGTCATACATGTGTCAACTCAATATGTTGGTGCTATGCTTTTACTATCTAAAAATGGACTGCTGCCACACAACTTTACCCACAAGTGGTCCTGAAGGGAAATTTCCCCAATAAGCAGAACTATGAGCAGTGTACCTGATCAGTCATTTTCTAGAAAAGAAGAAGAGGCTTGATAAGCATATGTACAAGGACTTTTGAACAATGACAAATGGCTTAATTGGTTGATCAAGGGCCTGGGAGGAGCAAGATTCAAGAATGGGAGATAAAGATGTCTGAGGAATATGCTTATGGATGGACCTATTGGAGTAGGTTCAATGTGTGCAAAATTTCTGTCACATTAGTGCCTATCAGATAGGCTGTACTTCAGAGAAGGCACTCAGCCAGGTAGAAAGGATGACTTGTCCAGTAGAAGTCATTCAGCTTCTCTCCTCAGTAACACCTATGCTTATACAATGGGCCCATGATAATGATGAAATCATGATGGCAGGGATGGAGGCTGTGAATGGGTCCAATAATATGAACTCTTTCTCTTCTAGGCTGATATAACTATTGTTACAGCTGCCTGCCCAATCTTCCAGCAGCAAAGACAAGTGTTGAGTCTTTATTATGGCACCATTCCTTAAGTAAGCCAGCCAGCCAGTCAGTGGGAGATTGATTATATTTGACTCCTTCCACTCTGGAAGGGTTGGCAAGTTGTACTTATAAGAACTGACACTTCTTCTGGATATGAGTTGTCTTCACTGTCCTAGATGCCTTTGCCAACACCACCATATGAAGATTTATAGAATGCCTGACTTACTAGCATTGGATCCTTCTTAACATGGTCTTATATCAAAAGGCCCATTTTATGATAAGAGAGATATGACAATGGTTGCATAAACCATTGTAATCAACAAACCTAATAGAATGATGGAAAGACCTATTAAAGGATTAGGTAAAGAGCTAGCTCAGGGAAAACATTTAGAAGGGATGGGGCACTGTCCTCCAGTATCAGATATGTGTATTGAAACTATGGCTGATTTATGTTGGTATATCCCCAGTAGCTAAATACACAAATCCAGAAACCAACGGGTGATGGTAGGAGTGATCTTTTTCACTGTCATTCCTAGTAACCTCTTTGCATAATTTGTTCTTTCTATTCATGCACTCTTTTTATTTTTGACATTTAAAACATTGTGGTAAAATATTGTAGCATATATGGCCTTGCACATCCCTTCCAGATCTTTCCCCTTCTAGTCAGAGCAGCATTTCATTTCTTAGTAGTTATACAGCAAGCCTTGAGAAGTAACTGTTTGTGAGCTTGTGATTTATAAGTAAGTCCTGTATGCTTCTCTCCCAGAATCTCTAAGAATAATCTGCTCTGTGAACTGCTTAACCATCTTTATATCAATAGGTACCTTACCTAATTACTGAAAAGATGTAACATCAGCCCTACTGACAAACATTGTAAATGCTCGTTTTAAGTAGTTACTGTGAAAGTGTAACTTCTGCCCTGCTGGGAAACATTGTGAATGTTGGTTCCTTCATTATATGTCCTGAGCACTGCACTTTTAAATCATGCTACCCCCTCACGTGCGCTCCCCATCCACACATAGACCTGTAGTATAAAGGAGCCCCCTTGCTTTGTGGCAAGTGTGGGCTTGAGCCTTGGAAGTGCCACGCTCTCCTCCCGCCACTAAGGATGAGGATTTAAGCCACAACCAGGCTCAGACTTTCCCCAAGAGAAGACTCCCCTCCGATCATCAAGCACAAGGCCCCATGTAAGCCCCCTATTAAACGCTCATTTGCTTGTCAAACTGGACTTGTCTGCTTCTTTCTTTGGTCTGATGTATCCCACTCAGTTTGGTGGGAAGCTGTCATTTTACATGGCTCCCTGCTATACTCGGAACAAATACGCATAAAATAAAATTTACCATTTTAAGCATTTTTAAGTTTACAATTTAGTTGCTTTAAGTACATTCACAACATTATATAATCATCACACTACCTATTTCCATAACATTTTCATCAACCCAAACAGAAACTCTGTACCCATTAAGTAATAACTCCCCATTCTTCCTGCCCCTCAACCCCTGGTAACAACTCTTCTATCTTCTGTCTCTATGAATTTGTCTATTCTAAATATCTAAGTGAGAGAGAGTGAGTCTGCTAGAATTATGGAGACTTACATAACAATGTAATCACAAGAGTGACATCCCATCACCTTTGACAATTCACAGTTCCCGCCCACACTAAGGAGGCAGGGCTTAAAGAAAAACCCACAATTAATATCCTTAATGCCCTTAAAAGAAGGCATTAGTGAATAAATGCTTCCCTCTTCTTCACTCAGTCAGGTAATTCTAGGTGAGTTCTAGACAGCTATTCTAAAGTCTAGAGAATGAGCTTTAGTTGCTCACAGTGATATCCAGGTTGATAACGTGCTCTTGAATTGGCTTCCCCTCCTTCCATGTTTGGTTTTCCCAGACCTTTACTTCTATTCACTGGGATCTCTTCTCAAAATAAACTATCTGCATGTAAATTACCATATCAGACTCTGGTTTCTGGGAGGAAACTTCATGGAAGAAAGCACATTAGGGATATAGCACCTTAATTGTCTCTTCTATAAAGTCAGAATTGGCCCCAGATACTGGATTGTACTGTGCTAGTAAGTGTAGTGCAAGTATTTTTAGTGGTATCATTCCAGGTAATATTCCAGGAGAACATTAGCAAATATGAATGTGACAGAGCTCGACAGCTCAAAAAGAGCAACAGATGTACTTGAATGTAAGAGATTAAGTTAGCAAAGATTTCTCATTAAAAAACCATTAGCTTCTTCAGTTATCTCTATTTCCACAGTGCCTGTCACCTTCAGTGGTGACTGTCATTCACTCTAACAGAGCCATGTTATTTGTCAAATCAAAAAGGTGAAATGAGATGACCGTCAGGTCACATGTTGGGAGAGGGGAAGTGGGGTTATAAAGAAAGGGAAACGATGACACTAGGGGAAAGAGTTAGGAAGGTTAACCACTTGGGCACTCAAGAATGAATCTGAGTCAGAGTCAGCTGGATCACATGTCTACCACAGCAGACTATTTTAATCGTCACATAACACTTCTAGAATGATTGCCTTAAGATTACACTAACTGCATGTTCAGAGTTCTCATTTCCTTTTCTTAGAATTGGGTTGGGACTCTGAAATGTTCAAGGATAGTAGCAGAACCTGAATGGCTACCATTGGTTGAGTGCTTTGTATGTGTAGGCCCAGTACTGAGCTAAGAGCTTTGCATGTAATTTCACAACATCTTTATGAGGATAGATGCTATTATTATCCTTTTCTCTAAGAGGGAAACCTGTTATATTTAGGATGGTGAGTAACTTTCTTAAGGTCACACAGCTAGTAAACGGCAGAACCAAGATCAAAGCTCATGTTTTCATCAATTCAAAGTCAAGCCTTTATCTACTGTATTGCATTGCTGCCTCAAGTTCAAGATAGGAAATTCAATATTTTTTTAATATTTAAAAAGCATTTAAATTTTTCCATACCTCATTTTAGTTTCTTAAACTAGTGAACTTAAACATTCTTTTCTTCTTTAGAAAATACAAACTAATCTATAGGCACAGAAAGCAGATTAATGGTTACTTGGGGATGGGAGATGGGTGGGAGGATCAGAAGGAAGGTATTACAAAGTGCACGAAGGAACCTATAGGAGTGATAGATATATTCACAGTCTTGATTGAAGTGGTGGTTTCATGGGGTACAGATATATATCCAAACTTATCAAGTTACACACTTGAAATATGTACAGTTCATTGAATATCAAGTATACCACATTTTACACATGAAGAGCTGGGCATCAAGAAATTAAGGTGTCTTGTCCCAGATTAGCCAGAGAGGTGGTAGAAAAGACAGGATAAAAATAGTTTTTCATGTTCTTGAACAAGTGCTTTTATTCCTTTCAGTTTGATAAGTTACTCCCGCGTGGTTTCAAAAAAGGATTTGAGGAGACATAAAATATAAGATACAAGTATTGTAGAAAGAAGACCTCTGGGATAACAATATCTCATTTGAGCACTGGAAATTCATTTGACAAAAAAATTGAATACATCGCTTCAGAAATTTGTCATTAATTATAAAATCTGAGTTATATATATGTATGTTAGGAATTCTGTAATACTATGGCCAGTAGAGGGCAATTAAATACTTTTAAAACAGCATCTTGTCCTGGAGAGCAACTTAAAATTGGAGACTATTAGCATTCTCAGTTGTGAAGAACTGAATTCCTTCTAAAATGATAATTAACACTTAGCCACATATTCTCACAACATTGAATTTGTGAAGGTAATTGGAACACTTTCTAAGCAGACATATTATAAAACCACACTTTGAGGCCTATATGTGGCAGGCTGTTTGGGTTTTCTTTTCAATCTACAAGGTATTTTGCAAAAATCTATGAATTTTATAATCAGTGAGTTTTTAATTAACTTTTTGTGTTTTAAAAGTATAATAATAATAAGTATTGACTTGTTTTTGTTGGTCATTCTAGAATTTTTTTTTTTTTTTTTTAGGTACCGGGACCAGGGAGATTGAAACCAGGACTTAGTATGTGGGAAGTTGGCGCTGAACCACTAAGCCACATCAGCTCCCCTGAGTTGGTTTTTACGTTTGTTTGCTTGTTGTTGATTTTTGTTTTGTTTTTAGAAGGCACCGGGAAGCAAACCTTAGACCTCCCATGTGGGAAGCAGGCGCTCAACCACGTGAGCCACATCCGCTCCCCTCTAGGATTCTTTTAATTTTACTCAACTTTCTAAGATCAAATAGGGATTGTTTAGGATCATGTCCTTAACCTAAAACTTAACAAAATATAATTTCATAGCCTTCTTTTATAGAGACTAATTTTAAGGTTGTCTTATTGGTTTATATCATAAATCTCAGGTGTGGAAGACATCTATATGGTCAAATAGTACAATCCTCCTCCAGATACAAATGCAATGCTTGTCACAAGGAAAACATTCAGCAAATGTGTACTGGATTTGAACTGCACTGAAGTTAAATGAATTGAATTAAATATCCCTAGCATGGCTATGTTCTGTCAGGCTTCCACTGTGGTGTTGGGAGGTACTATAGGGTAGAGGTTAAGAGCACAAACTCTGAAATCAGGTTGCTCAGGTTCACACAATGGCTCTACTGATTGCCTTATATGTAACCTTAGATGAATTATTTAACTTTACTAAGCTTCTATTTCCTTGCCTATCAAAAGAGAACAGTAATAATGCTCACTTATGGTACTGTTCATCAATATTCAATATTCATTTCTATTCCCCATCTGTGTAGACAGTAGATTGACTGTATTTCTTAGCAACTTTGTAGTTGGATGTGGCATATGTGACTAGGTCTGGTCAATGAAGTATGGTGGACTTGACATGTGTCACTTTCAGGATGAGGCAGTACAAAGCTAATGCGATATTCCTTAGCCTTCTCTGTTCTCCTACTGTAGCAACCATGGCATGGAAGAAGCCTCAGGTTAAGATGGTGGAGGCACAAGATGCAAGCAGCCTATACTGTCATGTCATCATGTGGAAGACAGTTGTCTGGATACAGAGCCATTAATTTTTAAATCTCTGTTCAATTAAACCATTGAGGGTTTTTTTTTCCCAACTGCAGGATAACCTGGCCTATCCTGACAAATGCAATTTCTCACAGAGCTGTTTAAAGGGTTCAATAAGATAATGTATTAGAATGGCTTGTTTGACAAGTAGCAAACACTAAAATGTTATTATTGTTATATTGAATGATGCGTATATCAGCTTTGAAAATAAAAATACTGCTCTGCCCTTAATCATTATGTCAATTCAAAACTCAGTTAAATTAAGGCATTAGATAACTAACTGGTGCTTAAGGTATTCCAACTCTTTAAACATTTCCTTGGGATACTGCCCAGCACATAGAAGGCATTCATGAATAAATAAACAAATTCTTATTTTGCTGATTCTCTAATAATTATTATTGATCTTTTCTGGGGTCTTTATTCCTGTATTGTCAGATTGGCAAATTTTCATTTTCTATCTTTTTTCATTTTCAATTTCTTTTGATAGACTTAGATTCTATTAAAGAACTACTTTTGGATAGACTTGTCTACCAAAAACTTTGTAGTATTCTTCCAATAATGGAGTTTAGGTGGTGATATCTGCTCATATGCCTTCTCTGAATTAAGAAGCAATTGATAAGTAGCCAGACTGAGATGAAAAATCAGCTGCTTACTGATAAAGTTGCTTGGAGACTATGACTTCAATGTATAGCCATCAAGAGAGATAGAGGTTGAATAAGTATTTACGGAATAAAGAGAGGAAAGGTGTTCCAACTAAGGGCAAGTATGGATCAAAGCACCAAAATGTGGAAGAGCACAGCACATTTAGGAACATGGATGCTAGGATGTAGAGCATGAAGCCTGAGAGACAGAAAGAGAGGAAGTTGGAGAGGTGGACAGGAGATATATTTATAAACAATATTAAGAATTCTGGATTCTGTTTGGAAGGCTTTTGAGAGATTTTAAAAGACTTTTAAGCAGTGTAGTAACATTATTAGATTTGCATTTTAGAATGAATGGCAATAGTATAGAAATATGAAAGGTCTAAAACTGGAGTCAGGGGGATAATTTAGGAAACAGATCTGTGAATGTAGTTGTTTATATAATTTATCTTTTTTTGAGGCCTGACAGGCATTATAAATTGAACACATCCTGAACAGAACTCTTGATTTACTACCCACCCCCGCACCCCCAACAAAACCTGTTCCTCCTCCAGTCTTCATGTTCTCAGGTAATGGTACTAGCATTTAGCTTGCTCAATACAAAAACCCAGGTGTCATTCTTGAGACTTCTTCCCTCATATCCCATATCCAATGGGCTCTACTATCAAAATATATCTTTCCATTTATACTACAACCAACTTAATCTGGCCATCATAACTTTTCACCTGTTCTAATGTAACAACTTTCTAACTAGTCTTCCTGCTTCCCACCCCTCTCAACATAGTAGCCAGAATGATCTTTTTAGAACATGTAATCCATTAATATTGCTCCTCTGTTTAATTATTTCAATGGCTTTCTGTTTCACTTAGAATGAAATTCATATGCCTCATCATGAAAAGGCCTAGCAGGATTTGCCCTCTGCCTCCCTCTCTGATTTCATCTAATGTTGTTGTGGTGGTCTGAAGCTGTATGTACCCCAGAAAAAAATGTTCTTAAATCTAATACATTCCTGTGGGTGTAAACCCATTGTAAGCAGGAACTTTTGATGAGGTTACTTCAGTTAAGGTGTGGCTCAGCACAATCAGGATGGGTCTTAATCCTATTCCTGGAGTCCTTTAAAAGTGGAATGAAATTCACACACAGAAAGAGAAAGCCAGAGGGAGCAGCCAGAACCTGAACATCAATGGAACCCGGAAGAGAAGGGAAAGGCCAGAATAGGCCATTTGACAGAAAAGCCAAGGCAAGGATCACCAGCAGCCAGCCCTAGGATGCCAGTCTTTGGGAAGAAATCATTGCCTTGATTACACCTTGATTTGGACTTTCTTTAAGCCTCAAAACCACACGCAAATAAATTCCTATTGTTTAACCTAACCCATTTCATGGTATTTGCTTGAGCAGCCCAGAAAACTAAAACAGACATTCTCCTTCTCTTTCAATAATATTTGGAATTGCCTCTTTACTTATATGTCTATTGTTTTCTCTCCCACAAAACATAAGTTTCATGGGAGTAGAGGCCTCTATTTTCTTCTTCACTGTTGATCTGTGGTCCTTATCATGTGCCTGGACATAATGGGTTTTCAGAAAATAATTCTGGGATGAATGAATAATTCTTATATGTGAAAAATGATGGGTTAGCCAAAAGCAGTGGTAGAAGGGACAAAGGCTGATCAAGATCTCTTAAGGAAATTACAAGCAATAGTATTTGGAGTTAAATTACCTAATTGCACAACAAATTTTTAACAAGGGAATGGGTATTCACAGTCTTCTGCTCTCATTTCCACCAAATAGAATCATGTTATTGTCAGCTTATTTTCTCCTTCATAAAGAAGAATAATTCTTGCTCTGTGGGAGAGAGGCCAAATCTAAGTAAAGGAATAAGGAGGGATTAGAGAGACAAGAGACAGGGAGAAGGAATCTCCATGGAACAGATGTTAGAGAGAGGTTTTAGGGAAAACTATCAAGGAAAATGCTGGAAGTTACTAGGGGATTGTTGAGGAAAGGAATGGATTTAACAACTATTGAATTATGAATGAAAGTCTCTTTGAAAATCTCCAATGAATTAATAATAAATTAATTACTTCTGTTATTTGAAGAGTATTTTCTTCAATTCTACATTGATCCATACTGCAATACATCTGGGAAGATGTCTAAAATATTACAATTAGGTTTTGATGGGGGAGGAGAAAAGTAGAAGAAAAAAGAGGAAGCCCAAGTTTCTAATTGGACAACTGTATGGATAGTGGTGTACCACTCACTGAGGTGGGAGAACACAGAAAAAGTAGACTCCCAAATTCATGTCTCCATCCAGAGCTTTCCTCTAAGCTTCAGAGTTGAGCACTCAACTATCTATTTGAATTTTCCACTTAAATGTCTCATAGACATCTCAAGTTTTAGATATTTAACACCAAATTCTTGATTTGCTCTGAATGCTGTTTATTCTCTACTCTTCTCAATATCTGAAGTCAGAAACTGGAAAGTCATTCCTGATTCTTCCCTTTTCCCTCAACCCCAACATCAAGCTAATATCAAAATCTATAAATCTTCCTCCAAAACTATGTCCAATTTTGCTATCCTAGGCTACATTTAGCCCTTGTTTGACTTTAGCACTAATCTTCTGTCTCCCTGCTTCCCCTTTTACCATCTTCCAACCTCTGCAGAACAGCAGAGTGACCTTTTAGTAACAGCAAATTTGGTTATGTCACTTTGCTAAAACAATCCAGTGGTTTCCTTTTGCACTCTGAATAAAATCTAAAACCCTAACCATGCTATGTAACTTCATACAGGATATGGCCTCTACTAACTCCTTCAATTTAATTTCCAATCATGCCTGTTTTACTCACCACAGTTATTAGCACAATTTGACTCTCAAAAGGCATTCAATAACTATCATAAAATTAATGCATAAAGACAGCTGATGACTTGTTTTAGACATGTGTTTGAGTGAAATGTCTAAATGGAGATTACAAAATTAGTGATTGTATACACAATTTTGTTGCATAAATGAGAGAAATAGGTAGAGATATATATTTGATAGATATCAGAACAAATTAGATGATGAGATTGAGATAATATGTATATATTTGATAGATAAACAAGAATAGGAACATAAGATCACTCTCTCCTTTTTGCAGAAAGAAGATACAGAGTAAAAAGAGATGAGGGCTAATTATGGAATTCTGGAGCAATTAAAGAAATGGTAGTGAAAGATTAACTTTCAAAGGAGACTGAGGAGGAGCCAAAGAGGTAGAAGGAAAACTAAGAAAATATGATGACACAACACTAAATGAGGGGAACTTCCAGGGAAGATGGTGGAGTAGGGAACCCCAGGACTCAGTCCTTCCACCAAACAATTATTAAACAGGCAGGAACTGTCTGAAACAATTTTTTGAAACTCCAGAGGCCAGAAGAACATGGTACAGCATCCAGGGAAGAGTTGGAGGAAGAGGCTGATAAATTATGGTAAAGAACTGTAAATTGTTCTCTCCATGCAGTGGGTATCAGACCTCATCCCCAACTCTTGTGGCAGGCCACTGCAGGGTCCAAGCCCTGCCTAGCTGCTGGTGACAGAAAGGGACATAAAAGTTCTCTTACCCTAGAAAAGGGGTGAGCATGGCCAATCACTGATGCGACTCTTGATTAGTGAATTCAAATCATTGAGTCATGGTTATTGGGCATGCTATTGTTTTAACCTGCCCTGGACACAGGCAATAGCAGCCATTGTTTCATAAGTCCCTGGACAGGGGTAGAGGTGTGGACATTTAAAGATGAGCATTTCCTTGGTTGCTGGGACACTTAGCTCAAGGGCAGCATTTGCAGGGAAGCCCATTGGAAAAGCTCTTGGCACCTTCCTAATCACCTCCCCAGGGCACTTTGGAGCTGGTATGCACCCCCTTCGTGGGTTCCTGGCCCTGTGTTGGGTGGGGAAGACTGACTTGAGAAAGTCCTCTCTGGGGTGACCATCTTCCCTAGGCAAAAGCAGAGTGAGAAAATGAAAGGAGTGTAAAAAACTATAGAGATGGAAAGTCTGGACAAAGACCTGCCAGTTACAAATACATTGGGGGTGGGGGTGGGGGGGGTAGGTTTGTCTCCTGGGAAACAGAAGGGAAAACCAAACTCCTCTAAACAGGGGAACTCGAAAACAATAAGCAAGAGCCCAGAACAAGAGAGAGGCCCAGAAAGACAGGGAAAACCTGGGGCAGTGCATTCGTCTTGGGCATACCTTCCTGAGGACAGGGCTGAAGCTCAAGAATATCTCTGTCTTATCAGCAGTTGGTTAAAAACCAGGAAAAGACATTCCAGGGAGTAGATCACAGAGATAACATTCTAAAATATTAAAATGTACAGTGTGCAACAAAAGAGTACAAGACAAACAAAGAAACCAGAAAAGATGACCCATCCAAAAGAAGAGGATAAAAACACAGAAAACACCAAAAAAGAAGATGAGAATGTGGACATACTGAACAAAAAACAAATTTTAAAAATGCTCAAGGAAATGAAGGACAGTACAAGCAAAGAACTAAAGCATATCAGGAAAAGAATGAATGAGCAATATGAGAGTCTAAGCAAAGTGAACTTTTAAAAAAGAACCAAAAAGAACTACTGGAGTTGAAGACCATAATAATTGAAATGAATAACACCTGGGAAGGTTTCAATAGCAGATTGGTGCTGGCAGAAGAAAGAATATGTGAAGTTGAAGACAAGACACTTAAAATGAGTCGGTCTGGGATCAGAAAGAAAAAAGAAATATTAAAAGCAAAAATAGCCTAAGAGAGTTATGGGACACCATCAAGACCATCAATGTATGTGTTATGGGAGTCCTAGAAGGAGGAGAAAGAGAGAAAGGGGCAGGATGAATAGTCAAATGACAGAGAACTCCCCAAACTTAGCAAAAGATGTGAATTTGCACATCTAAGAAGCTCAGAGAAGACAATAGGAGAAACATGAAGAAAAATACACTCCTTCACTCACTGATTATATTATCAAATGCGAAAGACAAGAGGGAGTTCTGAAAGTTTCAAGAGAAAAAGAATGTGTCACATATAAGGGACTCCCAATTAGAGTGAGTGCTGGCTTCTCATCAGAAACCATGAAGGCAAGAAGGCAGTGGGTTGAAATACTTAAAGTGTTGAAGGAAAACAACTGTCAGCCAAGAATTTTATGTCCAGTGAGACTCTCTTTCAAAAATTGGGAGAGACTAAGACATTCTCAGATAAAAGCTGAGGGAGCTCACCACCATTAAACCTGCCCCACAAATAATGCTAAATGGAGTTCTTCAGACTGAAAGGATAGCTCACTAGACAGTGGTTCAAAGTGACATTAGAAATAAAGACCTCCAGTAAAGATAACAAATGGGTAATTATGTCAGTATTATTATATTGTTTGGTAGGTAACTCCACTTCTTACTTCCTACAGGTGCTAAAATGTAAATCTATGAAAGTAATGATAAATCTAGGTTTTTGGATATACAATGTACAAAAATATAAGTGGTAATAAGTGCAAAAAACAGTGGGGGGACGGAGGCATATAGGAAAAGTATATTTGCATGTTATTGTAGCTAGATTGGTTTCAAACCAAAATGATAGTTACACATTTAGGATTTAGGATGTTAAATTTTGACCTTATGGTAACCACAAAGAAAATAGATGAAAAATATATCCAGATAGAAGTGAATTGACACACGATATGGAACAACACAAAAAAGTAAATAAATATAAAAGGAGGTTTTAATGGGAAGTGAACGACAAAAAGGTATAAGACTTAAAAAGGCTAAATAGAGAAGTGACAGAAGGAAGGCCTGCATTATCAGTAGTGACTTTAAATATAATTGGATTAAACTCTCTAGAACATAAGGCAGAGATTGGCAGGATGGATAAAAAAGCATGCCCCAACTATATTCAGTCTGCAAGAGACTCCTCTTAAAGTCAAAGATACAAGTAGGTTCATGGGGAAAGGATGGAAGTAGTAACCAAAAGAGAGCTGGGGTGGGTATACTAATATATGATAAAATAGATGTCAAGTCAAAAACAGTTATGAGGACAAAGATGGTCATTGCCTACTGATAAAGGGGACAATTCAACAGGAATATGTAACAATTATAAATATATATATGCACCTAATAGCTGAGCCCCAAAATTTGTGAAGCAAATACTGACAGATTTGAAGGGAGAAATTTTCAGTTCTACATTAATAGCAGGAGACTTCAATACACCACTCTCAATAATGGATAGAACATCTAGTCAGAAGATCAATAAGAAGTACAAGACTTGAATGATGCACTAGACCAACTAGACCTAACAGATATATTATAGAATGCTCTACCCAACAAAAACAGAATACATATTCTTCTCAAGTGCACATGAATTATTCTCCAGGACAGACCATATGTTGGTTAACAAAACAAGTCTCAGTAAGTTCAAAAGTATTGAAATCATACAATATAAATTCTCCAAACACAATGGAATGAAGCTAGAAATCAATAACAGAGGGAGAAATTGAAAATTCACAAATATGTGGAAATTAAACAACATACTCTTAAACAACCAGTGGGTTAAAGAGGAAATCACAAGGGAAATTAGGAAATATCTTGAAGCGAATGAAAATGAAAATACAACATACCCAAACTTATGGGATACAGTGAAGGCAGGGCTGAGAGGAAGATTGATAGCTCTAAATGCATACATTAAAAAAGAAGAAAGACTTCAAATCACTGACCTAACTTCAAAATTGGAAGAACTAGAAAAAGAAGAGGAAACTAAACTAAAAGCAAGCAGAAAGAAGGAAATGAAAAAGATTAGAGTGGAGATAAATGAAATAGAAAACAAAAATAATCACAAAAATGAAAAGTTGGTTCTTTGAAAAAAATCAACAAAAGTAACAAACTTTTAGCTAGACTGACAAAGAAAAAAGAGAGGATACAAATAACAAAAATCAGAAATGAAAAGGGTGATATTACTACTGACCCCACTGAAATAAAAAGGACTATATGAGGATACTATGAACAACTGTATGCAAATAAATTAGATAGCTATATGAAATAGACAAATTCTTAGAACAATAAAAACTATCTACATTAACTCAAGAAAAAATAGAAGATCTCACCAGATCAATTACTAGTAAAGAGATTGAATCAGTAATCAAAAACCTCCCAACAACAACAAAAAAGCCCAGAACCAGATGACTTCACAAGGGAATTCTACCAAAAACTCCAGGAGACTTAACTCCAAGTCTGCTCAAACTCTTCCAAAACTGAAGAGGAGGGAATACCTCCTAACGCCTATGAGGCCAACATCCCTGTTATACTAAAGCTGGAAAAAGATACCACAAGAAAAGAACATGACAGACCAATATCTCTAATGAATATAGATGAAATATCCTCAACAAAACTGAACCCAACAGCACATTAAGAGAATTATACACCATAATAAAGTGGGATTTATCCTGATAAGCAAGGTTGGTTCAACATAAGAATATTAATTAATGCAATACACCACATTTAACAGAACGAAGGGGAAAAAACCACATAGTCATCTTAATTGATGCAGCATAGGTATTTGACAAAATGCACCCTTTCTTGATAAAAATACTTAAAACACTAGGAATAGAAGGAAACTTCCTCAACATGATAAGGTATATATCAAAATCCCACAATGAACATCCTACTTAATGGTGAAAATGACGACTTTCCCTCTAAGACCTTGAACAAGGCAATATTTCCCCATCATCAATGTTATTCAATATTGTACTAGAAGTTTTTGCCAGATCAATTAGGCAAGAAAAAGAAATAAAAAGCATCCAACATAGAATGAAAAAAAAAAAAAAACTTTCCCTATTTACAGATGATATGATCCTGAAAAATCCACAACATAGATCCTAGAGCTAATAAATGAATTCAGCACAGTACAGGGTACAAGATCAACAACCTAGAATCAGTATTGATTCTATACACAAGCAATGAATAAACAAAACTAGAAATCAAGAAAAAAAATCCATTCACAATAGCAACTAAGAGAAGCAAATATCTTGGAATAAATCTAACCAATGATATAAAGGACTTATATGTAGAAAACTGCAAAATATGGTTAAAAGAAATTAATGAGGGGGCAGATGGGACTCAAATGGTTAGGCATCTGTTTCCCATAGGGAGGGACCTGGGTTCGATTCCTGGGACCTCCTGGTAAAATAAAGACAAATATAGAAGTTGCACGGGCACACTGTCAGGCCCCGTTGAACCACGCAGCAAGATGATGACATAACAGGAGAGATACACAGGGGAGAGCCAAAACAAGATGCACCAAAAAACCAGGAACTGAGGTGGCGCAAGTGGCAGAATGCCTCTCTCCCACATTGGAGGTTCCCAGGATCGAATCCTGGTGAAGACAGGAAGAGAAGGATGAGAGGAGAGGGCAGGAAACAGACACAGAGAATTACCCAAAGAATGAACACACACAAAAAACAGCAAAACTTGGGGGGGGGGTGTTAAAATGGATAAAAAGTAAATAAATAAATCTTAAAAAAAAAAAGAGAAATTAATGAAGACCTAAATAAATGGAAAGATATTCCATGTTCATGGATTTGAAGACTAAATATTAAGATGTCAATCCTATCCAAACAATTTATAGATTCAATGCAATCCCAATAAAAAATCCAACAACCTTCTTTGCAGAAATGGAAAAGCCAATCATCAAATTTATATGGAAGGTCAGAGGGACTGAATAGCTAAAGCCATTTTGAAAAAGTTGAACGAAATTGGAGGTCTCACATTCCCTGATCTTAAAACTTATTACAAACCCACAGTAATCAAAACAGCACAGTACTGGCACAAGGATGGACATATGGCCCAAAGGAATAAAACTGAGAGTTCAGAAATCCACTCTCACAGTTATGACCAACTGGTATTTTACCAGGTTTCATAGACCACTCAATTGGGAAAGAATAGTGTCTTCAGTGAATGGTGCTGGGAAAATTGGATCTCTATTTGCAAAAAAAGGAGGAGCTCTACCACACACCATATGCAAAAATCAACTCAGAATGGATAAGAGATAGAATTACCAAATACCTAGCAGAAAACATAGGGAAGCCTCTTCAGGACCTTGGGTTAAGCAATGCACGCACACAAAAAAGAAAAAAAATAAATGGACCTTATCAAAATTCAAAATTTTTGTTCTTCCAAGGACTTTATCATGAAGGTAAAAGGACAAACTATACAATGGGAGAAAATCCACATATCCAATAAGGGATTAATATCTACAATATATAAAGAAATCTTCCAACTTAACAACAAAAAGACACAGAACCCAATTAAAAAATGGGTAAAACATTTGAACAGACATTTCTCCAAAGAAGATATATAAATGGACAGAAAGCACATGAAAATATGCTTAACATCATTAGCCATCAGGGAAATTCAAATCTAAACCACAATGAGATATCATTTCACACCCATTAGAAATACTGCTATTACAAAAATGAAAAATAAGAAGTGTTGGGGAAGACGTGGAGAAATAGGAACACTCATTCACTGCTGGTGGCAATGTATATGGGGCAGCTGCTGTGGAAGATAATTTGGCGATTCCTCAGAAAGTTAAATATAGAACTACCATATTACCCAACAATTCCTCTATTATGTATATACTCAAAGGAATTGAAGGCAGGGAATCAAACACATATTTGCACTCTGGTGTTCATAGCAGCATTATTCACAATTGCCAAACGATGGAAGCAACCCAAATGCCCATCAACTGATGAATGGATAAACAAAATGTGCCATATACATACAATGGAATATTATCCAGTCATAAAAAGGAATGAAAAGTCCTGATATATGTGACAACATGGATGAACTTTGAAGACATCACTTTGAGTGAAATAAGCCAGACACAAAAGGACAAATATTGCCTGATCTCACTGATATGAAACAATTAGAATAAGTAAACATAGAGTCAGAATCTAGACTATAGGTTACCAGGGCACAGGGTAGGGATAGGGAATAGGTAGTTAGGGTTTAAAATGTACACATTTCCTTTTATAATGATGGAAATGTTTTGGTAATGGATAGTGGTGATGGTAGCATAATATTGTGAAGGCAGTTAACAGCACTGAAATATATATCTGAATATAATTAAGAGGAGATATCTTAGATTGCATGTATGGTATAAAATTTTTAAAAAATCCATAGAACTACACTACACTAACAGTGAATCCTAAGTTAAACTATGAACTTTAACAATATAATTATAAAAATGTGCTATCATCAATTAAAACGAATGTTCCATATCAGCACAAGGTGTTGGTGGTAGGGTGGTGTATGGGAATCCTGTATATGGTGCATGATTGTTCTGTAAACCAACAACTTCTCTAATAAAGAAACAGAAAATAAAACAATGTGGCATTAGTCACATGTGGTTATTGAGCACTTGCTGAAATGATGATATTTTTGATACATCAGGCTAAATAAAATAATTTTAAAATTAAAAAACACCAAAACAACTAAAGGAGGAGAAAACCTGCCTAAACAAAGACCAACCAAGAGATATGCAAAATTGCTGCCTGCTGGTGATGGCTATTAAAGTGAAAAGGCTAAAGTAGCCCTTAAGAGGCATGGGTAAGATGGACAGGCAAAGGAAATCAGCAGGTAAAGATAGACTTTTAAGTAAGCAGCTGCACTGGCACTCTGGCAGCTTACCATGTTGGAATATACAGTCTCATATTGATGATACAGAAGCTGTATCAGGGTTCAGTAGGAAATAGTGATTTTTCAGAAAAGATTTATTTATGCCCCCCTTTCCCCAGATGGTTTTCTCACCTGTCTGCTCATTGTTTGCTCACCTTTTCCAGGAGGGACCAGGAACCAAACCTGAGACTTCCCACATGAGAGGGGAGTGCCCAACAGCCTGAGCCACATTCGCTCCCTGCCGGCTGCAGTGTCTGCTGGCTTGTGGTCTCTGCTTGTTACGGCAGGGGTGAAGTCTGTCTTCTCTTTTAGGAGGCACCAGGACTGGAACATGGGACCTCCCATGTGGTAGGCGGGTGCCCAGGTGGTTGAGCCACATCCACTTCCCACTGATATTTTAAAAGCAACTTTTTATTGTTATAAAAGCAGTATATGTATATGGTAGAAGATTAGAAAATATATAAACAAAACAGGAAAAGAAAATATCCATATTCCCCATCTAGAAATTATAATTGTTAAAATCTTATTGTATATCTTTCCAGATCTTTATCTATCCTTACCTATGTATATAAATATATATTCATTTATATAGTTTTTTTTTTTACCAAAATGATATAACACTTTACATGTAGTTTTGTTAACTATTTACTTTCTTTTTTTCAATTAACATTCTTCACCTTTCCAAGTCGATAAATTTTCATCTTATCTAAACCTCAAATTCAAAACTTCCACTTAGTCCCCAAAATATCTTTACTTTGAAAATTAGTATTTAAAAATAAAGAACTATTTTTCCTTTTCAGTATGAACCATATTTCAAGGAAACCAAATAGTTCCAGGTAATGAAGGCAAGCTCTAGTTTACTGAAGAAAATCTAATTCCATAGAAGGAATTATGGAATTAGGGTTATTTTGCAATTCTTATTGAAATTAGTGATTCATGTAAAGATTTCCAACAGGTGTTAAAGCATGAGATTTATGATTGAAAGCAAACTGGACATCTGTATAGTATCAAAGTAATGCAGTACAGATTACTTACTCATCATAAGTTTATAAAGGAGGGATGAGACTACCATACCATTAATTCGTTATTAGTCTAAGCAACAACAATCATTGTGGGTCAATCAAATAGTATGTATCTACTGAAAGTTGCAATATAAAAATATATGTCGCCTATATGTATTCTAGTCCAAAATGTTTAACTTGAATCCATCAAGTCTTTATATCTATCTTCTGTTTACAGGAAATACTGGGGACAAACAAGCAAAGCACACTCATTACAAGGAAGCACCAGATGAATCCAGAAGGTGAAACATTCCGTAGGACACCAGCCTCCTCTACTCAACAAGTCAAAAGTCTGTATGGAAGGAGCAAAGGTGGCTCAAGCAGTTGAGCACCTGCTTCCCACATGGGAGGTCCCGGGTGCCTCCTAAAAACAAACAATAAGCAAACAAATGAAAAAAACAACTCACAGGAGCCAATGTGGCTCAGTGGCTGAGTTCTGGCTTCCTGCATACGAAATCCCAGGTTCAATCCCTGGTTCTGATGCCTCAAAAAAAAAAAAATAATAAAAAAATTTTTTTTTAAGTCTGCATGGAATGGGGGGTGGGGGTGGGGGTGGGGGATGGGAATTGAGCTACATTAGAAAATACTTAACCAGATGCTCTAATGGGTCTGGCACTGGATCCAAAGTTAGACAGCCAGCTGTAAAAGAACATTATGGAATAATGGTCTTATTCCATTAGGAATGTCTGTTATAAGTAGGAGAGGTAACAGGGCAATACCATCCCTACACGTAATCAGCCTGGTTTGGGCTCTATAAGGAATGAGGGAGAGGTAAACAGAGTCTTCTCTTGCTGGAACAATGGGGCACTGTTCCAAGGATGACACATTACTCCTTCTTTGTTTTGAAGATGTATATATTAAGGACTGTGGGTTGAGAAAAATGAGGAATGAACTGCTGATAAAGTCCAACCTGCCCCAGGAAACAACGAATAACTAGAAGTGTGAAGGTTTTTATTCCAGAACTGCTTACACCTTGTCTGACATCATGAAGATAATTGACTAAGTCCCTGGGTCCTAGAGATAATGCACCAGATAATCAAGAATGGCCTTGACAAGATGCTAAAAAAAATGGCTACTTAAGGTCATAGTAATAGGGCAACATGGATGACCAAAAATTATTAGTATGACATGAACAAGATAAGATGTTCTGGGCTGCTAAGCTATACTGTGGAGGCAGAAGAGTAAGTATTAATAAGTAAATATATGTATGTACTGTATTGTACTTAGAGATTATCTTTGTTTTACTGTGATTTGTTGTACTTAATAAATAAGTTTCACTAGAGGGGAGTGGCTTAGAGTCTTTACTTTGTATTGTTAAGAGGAGGTCTGGGTGGAGGCTTTAGCTTCTTGAATGGTAAACGCAAATCTGAAAGTGAGTCTGTATCCTAATTGCTGAGGAAGTGGCTTGAATTTTCACATCACATGTGAGATCTTCATAGGAGCATTGGTAGATTCTCATATATCTGTTTACAAGGTCTGAGGTTATGTCCGTCTATATATCTTCTATAATTCTCAGAACAAGGTCAGTTCCTGCAAAAGCTTCGGTATCAATGTTAGTAGGGTGTATGGTCTGTGTGTAATTTTCTTCCCAGTGAGTGAAGTGAAAATACAGTTTTTAATAGTGTAGAACACACACTCCGAAAAGGTAGTAATCATGATAGTTTATATTTCTTGAATTCTTGAATTCTTAAAATAACACTGTAAATAGGTTTTTAAAAAATTGTTTTCTAATTCCGCCTTTATCAGATGAGGAAAAGAGCCTTGGTAAGGTCATAGAGTTAGTAAATGATAGGGTAGAATTAGAACCAAGATTTGTCTGACTTTAGAGTTGTAGCTCAACCTCTCTGCATACTACTTTAATGAGTCAAATTTATATTATTGAACTTTTTAATATTGAAGTGATTCCAAGATTTTCTTTGGACCTAATAGTAATACTAACAACAACTTTCAGGTTATTACTACCAACCCAGTGGGAATATCTATGCATGCAATGAAAGTACTTAGTTCTTGTCAACTATTAGCACCAAAGAAATAAAACATTAAGAGAATACCTTCCTTTTTCCCCCCAGACAACAGTGAATTCTATTCAAAGCAGAGCCTAAACTTTTACACTTGATCTAAGCCAAAAGGCCGAGAAGCGATTCCTAAACTTTTACTTGACATTTTTTTTTTGGTACTCTTTGTGAATTTGATAGTTGTGCATTTGGAATCTGTTCAAATTCTATTTGTAGCTGAATCACGAGAATGCCAAAGAGGTCAGTACATCTGCTTTTCAGCATCTCTGGAGTAATCTACATTTGCCGAATGCTTTATATAAATTTGAATATGTTAACATGCTCAGATTTATTACTACAGACCGTATGATGATAGGCCCTTCACAGGGGTTTAATAGAAGTTTGCAGCAAACAGCAAATAGCACGAGTCACTTTTGGTTTGAATACTTTAATTTATTTATTTATTTATTTATTTTTTATTTTATTTTATTTTTTTTATTATGGGTAAAAATCAAAATTCTCACAATACATACAAACATTTGCAAAATGATATATAAATATATATGCATATATGTGTATTTGCTTACAAAAATGTTGTTTATATATATATATATACATATATTTTAAGAGGTGTGAATACTTTAATTTAAAAAAATTATAGACATGATAAGGAAGAAATGATTACTATGTTTGTTTAAGAGTAGAAAATAACAAGTAGTAGTAGTAGAGTACATTCCCATGGACCTGACCTAGAGGTAGAGAAAAGCAACATAGTTTGAAGGTTTTGTTGTTGTTTTTAACATTAAAGCAGGGGCCCGGTCACATTTTAGAGTACGTAGCTCTAAAAAATAATATATTAAAAAAAAAAACCCACATTATCATATTACCATTACCACACCTAAAACAATTAACAAAAATTCCTTAACATCATGTAATATTCAGTCAGTATTAATATTTCCTTGTCTCAGTTTAAAAAATTGTTTGAAAAAAAACTTAAAAAAGGTTCATACATCACATTTAGTTGATATATCGAATTCTCTTTTAATCTATAACAGCCCGCCCCCCACCCCGACCCTTTTTTTTAAGAAACCAGGTCGTTTTCCTCTAGAGTTTAGATAATTGTGCTCACATGGTGTACTACTTTTATAGTAATTTAAGGAAAGGGGTGAGAGTTAAGATGCAAATGATGTCAGGTCCCACGACTATTGGTTGACAGCAGAAGGAAGTTAGTGGGGAGTAAGCAGCAATGTGATTCTTCCAGAAGTGGATTCTGTGGCCCTCCCTGGAAAGAGGCTGACAGTCAAAGATGAAGTCTTCAATGGAGGTGTGCTGAATTTAGTTCATTTCTAGGAGGGTGTAACAGGGATCAAGGGATTAAAGAAAATTTACCTGAGAATGGGATTGGGATCTGGTCTCAGCTGTTCATCTAAGAATATCAGGCAAAAGTAAGGCTTCCACAGGAACTGATCAAAAGCAACTAAAAACAGGGCCCGGACCAGAGGGAAGAGCTTGACAGGAATGCAGTGGACCGACTTTATTGAAGTATAGGGCAGATACCTTCTTTCTCCACCTTATCATCTCTGGGCACCAGCATTCTGGAAAGGTAAGAAAGATACTGAATACTTATGACATCTGGCAGAAGGCATTGAAGTAGATCCTGTCCTTGTTGGGAGGAGTAGACAGATGGCTGCTACATGATAGTGCTATAAGCGTACATGGCACCTTCATTCCCAGTAGAGAATAGGAGAAATGACAGTTTTGAAATACTGTTAGCAGGGAGCAGTCTCTTGCTATATCATTCATTTGAAGTGGAGCATCCTAGAGATACTTAATTTTTCTGTAAACATAATCGGTCTAGGAGCTAGAAAGAACTGATAACTTATTAAATTGAATGAATTAATGCACAATCGGACTCATACAATTGAATTACTTGTGACCTCAGGAAGTTTGCAATCTTATATAAAGACATGTAGGGCAAAGCTAAATGGAATAATATGTACTAGCAATATGTGACCTTTTATATATGATGCAAAGAAATAAAAGTCATTTGCACAGTCTGAAGTGAAATTATGGATTTGATTTTATCAAGAAAGTATCATAGAAGTATGTTTTGAATAATCTCATGTGATGTAGAATGGTTGATGGAAAGGAGAGTAAACCTTTGGTAAAAAAGTAAGGTATACTTTTTTTTTGCATAATAGCTATTCACGACTTTGGAAATCTAAAGGATTATGTTTTCTGTGCCTTCAATGTTTAAATAATTGTGATAAACTTCTTTCTACATACTTTCCTGAAATTGAAATGAAAGTATTTATAACTGGAATGTGTAGTCTAAGTAGCCATCAGAAAGAAAAAGGTTATTTGTTTATTTATTTTGAGTTTAGAATGCCCTCTGGAATGAATTAAAACTCAGGAGTAAATTTTTATACCCTGAGGATAAATTTCTAGCTATTTCTACAGATGGTGTTAAAAGTCTTAGCATGTACCTGATTTTGAATAGGCAATGTGGGTGGAAAGAGTAGGCAGTCTTTCAAAAAGACTTAATTGTACTTAACCTGTGAATACATAATTATATAATTTGTTATGATGAATTTTCATTTTTAGATTTCTATGGTAGGAATCATTAATGCTTCATGGTTTGTGAAAAACAGTACATAATTATGCTTTTTATTACTCGAAATCATGATCTCCTAAATATATGCTAATTTCTTAGCCTGACTATTAATAAATCATCTTCAGTTGGTACATTATGCAAATTTGAAACAAGAATGTCTTTATGAAGGAAAACACTTAGAATGCTGCACAAGTACAGTTATTTAAAAAGAGAATACCAATAAAATGTTAATACAAAATTTTCTATATGGATAAGAAAAGAATAAAAATAAATGGAAATGTATAGTGTTTTTGCTTTTAAAGGCATATACTGGACTGAGATAATAGTACAAATGGATAAAATAGTCTGATAAGATCTGTTTTATAGTAGATATAAAATGAGAATTTGGTTGGATATATTTCTGATGTTAGGTATATGAGTGATTGTTTTTTCTTTTAAACTATTTAAACAATGTTTACTATTTTGCATCGTCAATGTTTTTTAGATTTATCCAACTATTTACCATTTTCAGTGCCCTTCCTTTATTCTCAACTCTCAGACCATCCATTTTCTGTTTTTAGACTTTCCTTTAGTTAGAATCTATTGGTAACAAACTCAGCTTTTGCTTGCCTGAAAATACCTGTATTTTGGCCTCATTCTTGAAAGATCTTTTCAATAGGTATTGAATTCTAGGCTGATAGTCATTTTCTCTTAGCCCACTGAAGATATTCCACTGTCTGCTGACCAAATATCAGTCAGGGTTCTCCAAAGGAAAAAAGCCAACAGGACATATGTCTGCAAATATTATATATATGCACGCACACACACACAGACACACACACACATATATAAATATTATAGGGAATTTATAGAGATTAAGAGATTTATTATAAGGAATTGGCTTACATGATTGTGGGGGCTGGCAAGTCTGAATTCCTTAAGGAAAGCTGGCAGGCTGGAAATTCAAGTAAGAGTTGATGTTGAAGTCTTCTGGCATTGAGGATAATTTGTATTTTCTCTCTGATGTTTTTAAGGTTTTCTTTTCTTTTCTTTTTTTTTTTTTTTTTTACAGTTTCACTATGATGTATCTAAGTATGTATTTATTATTCTTTAACTTACCTGGGATTTAGGGAGCTTTCTAAGTCTTTTGGGTTGGATTCTTTGATCAGTTCCGGGAAGTTTTTCAACCATTGTCTCGTCAAATACTGCCTCTGTCCCATTTGCTCTTTCTTATTTTCCTGGAGCTATAACTAGATTTTAGATATTCTCACAAAGACTTCCATGTCACTTAAGTGTCATATATTTTTTATTTACTTTTCTTTTTCTGTTGCATTTGGGATAATTCTCTTACCTCTATCTTCCAGTTCACCAGTTTTACATCTATTGTGTCAAAAAGATTATTAAACTTGTCCAGTGAGTTTTTAGTTTTATATTTTTTATTTCTTGAAATTCTATTTGGGTCTTTTTTCCCCCAACAATCTTTGTTTATTCTTTACAGTTTCTGGTTTCCTGCACATATTTTCAAGCTTGCCTTTTATTCTTTTATTCATACTTCATAGCTATTTTATAGTCTGTGACTGATAATTCTATTATCTGAAGTCCTTTTAAATCTGTTTTTGCTGTTTTTTTGTCTTTTGTGCTGTTTCTCACTAGTAGTGCCTTATTTTCTTCTGTGATTTTTTTTTTTAGCTATGAGCTGTTAATTTTCTTCACAATTTTATTAATAGTCATCCTTTATGGCTCAAAATGAAGAGGGTTTCCTCCAGTAAGGATTGGCATTTGCATCTGCCAGGTGTCTAAGAGCACTATCCGTTAAGAATCATTCTTAAATATCAGTTTGAGGGTTTGGGGGATCACCAGGTAGTATGGATCCAGGTTACATTTCTGTGTGAACTAGATTGTGGATCCAAACTCTTGATATGATTTTGTTTTTCCCATGTCCTCTAGGTGCCAAAGTTTAAGACAGTTTTCTTTGCAGACTCTGGGAGAGCAGTATCTATGTAAGAAGGGGCAAGTTTATTACACTGAATGAATAATCATTAGAAATTCATTTTTTTTGTGTGCATGCATGTCTTGGGGGCAGCCCTTAGACTTTTCATATTGGTCAGGGTCATGAGTTTTGTCTTTTGTAAGGCCACTAAAACCAAAGCTCCCATTAACTGGGTTTGGCAATGCTTTGAAGGTAAAGGCTGTGTTTAGGTTCTGCTTAACTCTAGGTTCCTGTCTTCACTTAGTGTTTTTGACTTAATAACTTCTTACCTTAGTGCCAGTTAATCAACATATTTAACAAAATTAAAAGAAAATATTTTCCAGTCTTTTTATTTGTTTTCAGTGTGGCCATTTGCTTTCAATGGATTTAAATACCTAGTCCATGATGTTACCAGTAACAGAAGCCTATATTCTTTATAGTTTGTTGTATTATTCAAATTTTCCTCAAGGGATATTTCTTTAAGACAAATAATACCACACAGAACTGCTTTAACTCAATTTGCAAATATTTTGCAAACAAATATATAGATTTTATAAATAGGCTACTTTTTAGTGTAAAATTTGGCTGAATTTTTACCAACTATCTGTTTGACTAGTTTGTAGATATTATTTATTTTATTAAAACAAAGTTTAACTATTATTCTATAGTACATTTAATCTTGGAACCACTAATTTGTTGGCTCAAAGTCACTTTAGATGATTCGCTAGGTTAGGTTATATTACAACCTCAAAAATTTCTTGTGATTTATAAAAACACATACTTATATTTTACTCTTGTTTGACATCAGTAGCTGCAGGTCAGCTGCTGTGGTACTGCTCTAGGATGAGGGTCAGTTTTGGGTCTGTTCCAGTTAGTTTATTATTCTGAGACCCAAGGTAAAGAAGCAACATCTGTCTGCAACATGCCTTTCTCAAGACAAGACAGCACAAGAGCAAGGGAATGACCTGAATCTTGCACTCATATTTAAAACTTTTGCTTTGACATAGCATGTGTCACATCTGCTCACAAACCACTGGCTAAAGCAAGTCACATGATCAAGCCCCCATGGCCAGGTCCGGGTAGGGGGAGTGAATATTTGTGATTAAAAACATAGTTTATTACAATCTTGAAAGTTGTGCTGAATACTTTAATGCTCTCAATTTCAATCTTCTTCTAGAAAATGAAGTTTGTAGTTTATACTCCTGATTAGCAACCTTTGGTAACATTAAGTGTTTAACTGGAGAGGATAAAGGGAAAAAAACATCAAGCCACACCTCTCTCATTCTAGGTCAGGGTCAAAATATATTCTGTGGGAAATATCATCTTGTCAGTGCTTAAACTGATTTGGAAAACACAACTTTTCATTCTCAGAACTGAATAATTAATTAAGCACTAGGCAAAGGAGACAGAATTCTCATTTGGGTTAAAACTGGGCAGTTATAATAAAATTTATTTTAAAATGTTATTCTTAAAAATCATTTTAAGAGTAGCAAACTTACAGGATATCTCTTAAAATAGCAAATGGGAGTTACTGGATATTTTTTAGTAGCAGTGCAAAATCGCAAATTACAATTTCTGCTTTTGTGTTGTGATACATTGAAAATGCTAGATTGAATGATTATTTACTGAAATCAGAGAATATTATATTTGGAAGGACCCCAACAGCAGAGAATTTTTAAAATTTTAGAGTAAGGATATATCATTGTGTTGCAATTGGTTATAAGGAATGTAAAAAATCAGCTATTTGTGAAAAGTAACTATTACCAGCAATAAAGTATAGAAGATAGTGAAAGATACACTTATATTTGTTTTCTTATATCTTCATTCTTACTTGCATTGATTTTTTTTTTTTTTGAATGGGGCTGAAAGGAGTTACAGCTATTTAAGAATTTGCATAATCCTGGGTATACCATGGCTGTTTGTTTCAAATATAAGTGTCAGCCATTGGAAAAAAGATTGAGGACCATCCCTTAAAGAACTTGCAGTTTTATCAGAACTTCAAATGCAGAGAATAATTACCTAGTCGCACATCTAATTAGAAAACTCTGTAACTAGGCCTCAAAGGCTTCCAGTATAGTGCTTTCCATTCCAACCAATGATTTTATTTCCAACAGCCAATATAAGATGTTAGGGCTGAGGCTGGAGAGGATTAGGTAAAGAAATTTGCCTCCTTTCCTAATCTTTAGTCTCAGTTCCCAAACTAAGGGAAAAGCACCAGGGAAACAGCCTAGACAGTGTATTTGGCATGCTATCTATGCTCTAGAAACATTCTTTTTTCAAATCTATTTGATTCCAACTCACAGTAAGAACTATATTTTAAATCACAACACAGAATACATAATCCCCACATCTCCTCCCCCACCCATCCAGTTGAAACAAAAGTTTCACAAAGCAATTCTGAGCCTTACTAGATAAGATGCATTCTGATTTTTAAAAATATTCTATTCAATTCTACCCTATTTCATTAACAAATAAAACTGCTTTTTGAGTCACAGTTTGAAAAACACTAGTCTAGAAAATTGGAGACAAATTTCAAAGTGTTCAAAGTTACTAGCTTTGCTGAAAAACTGTCATTCTCCCTCTTGTTTGTCTGAACTACAAGTACAATCTCGCAGACTTCAGAACAGAACTTGGCAGAATCTTTTCCTTATTGGAACACTAGTTTATTAGCATATCCCATAGATTCTAAGACTCATTGTTTTTCACATTTTAACATTGCTGATTTCAAGATGTAGCTGAACAAATCAGTGACTTGGCATATTGAAAAACGCAGTGTGTTTTTTCTTTCTTGGGGAACATGAAATAATGTTGAGTCTTAGAGCTTCTATGAAATATATTAATAGAATTATATAGGCCAAACTTGATTGCTTATGCAATTCAAAGTAACCAGTTGATCAGAATGTCTTCTGACTTCTTATCAAGAAAATTTAAAGATGAGAATCGCTTAAGAAAAAAACCTTAGTTCTGGGTAGGAAGGGAAAATGATTTACAAACCGAGTTTAGTTATTAAGAAAGCTGTCTTAGTTGCCTTCATCGTTAGGAGGATTTGATGATGATATTTCTGCTCCTCCACCTCATTTATTTCTGTGTTGTTTTTTTCTTTTGGTGACAAGCATTCTACCCTTTTCCTCTCATCAACAGGGTTGGGAGAGGGTTCATTGGACCATCATTAAAAAGGAAGGCAAACAAGTTAAGTCCAAAAGTTGAGGTACTTGATAAAAGCAAAAATTAGACTTTATATTTACAAATGTAATGCAACGCCAGTTTCCTGTGCATCTGTTTAAACTGCCACCAACCTAACACACTGTAAAACTTAATTACTGAAAAACTGGCACCGAGGATCCTGAACATGACTAGGAACAAAAATAAATTTTTTGTGTTATTTTCACCCCGGCATGACTGAAATGCATCATCCTTTCTTCACAAATAAAAACCTCTAATGAAGACAACAGTAAAGTAAATGCCACCATTAACGTGCTACTAGAAATAGGAACAAGTAGTTCCTTAAAAAATGCTTTTTAAGCCAGATGTTGTACACTACGGTGCCTTCTTTTTTTTCTTTGCCTAACAACTAAGTCCAAGATTGGGGAAGCGGTTCTCACGCTTAGACCTCAGAGTGGACGGGGTGTCCGCAGTGAGCCCTGACCAGGAAGCTCTGCTGTGCAATTTCCTCAGATTAGAACGGGCACCGGACGATGGGTCCAGAAGGCCTCGCCTCAGCAGGTCAGCAGGTGCGAGGCCCACGACGGTGGGTTCGGCTCCCATTGTCGCCCACGGGTCTGCAGGGGCGGTTTGCTCATGAAAATACTCTGGCAGGGGAGGTGTTGACAGTTATTCCCGCGCGGCTTGCGCCAGCCCAGCCAATAAGGCGACTCGGCCGCCGCCTCCGCGCGACGTCACGTGACGGGAAGGGGGTGTGGCCGGAGGCCGCGAGTCGGGGGCGGGGCCGAGGGGGGGACGCTAAAATGTGAAGGATCGTGGCGGCTTGGGGTGCCCAGAGGAGTGGCGACGCGGCGGATGACAACATTAGGCCGCGACGTGTACCCGGCGGACGGCGGTGATAGCGGCAGCCAGAGCGGCTGCAGCGTTAGCTTTGGCTGCGGTAGCAGCGGCCGCCGGTAGCGGGCTGACGGAGGGAAGGAGGCGGCCCGCCCTGGCCTGTAGACCTCGGGACCAGAGTTCCCGCCCATCTTGGGGGCCGAGCCGGCTGCTCCTCTGCTGCGGCCAGACAGCGCCCTGCGTGTGGGCTCGCGCCCCAGCTGCTGCCAGCTACAGCGGCCGACGAGCCCCGAGCCCCGGCGCCACCCCGACCCGGAGGAACCGGCCTCCTGCGCTCCGCCTCTCCTGGGGCTCCGCACTGGTGAGTGTCGCGCGGATCCCTGAGTCAAGAGGCGGGGGATCCGCGCCTCTCCGGGCCCCTGCACCCCCTTAACCCCACGTTCTGAGCTCGGGCTGGCGGGGACTTCCGACCACTCAGCCCCAGGGAGTTCCTCTTTGGCTTCTTTGTCTCTTTTGGAGTTGGGGTTCTAAAGGCTGGCGGGGGAGGAGTGTTTTGGGGCCCAAAGGAGGAACCACCGCAGGGGAGCAGGGGCGGGAGTCTGTTCGCGCATTTTGACCGCCCAGAGTGTCTCCTTCTCCTGAAGTTTGACGGGGCGGACGGTGACCCCGCCGGAAGCCCCAGCACCGGGGAGAGTCCGCGCTTTGTCGCTTGGTGCAGTTAAGGCGAGGCTCCCGTTTTCCTGTGACAGCCCCAGAGGAGGCTGTGCTGTGCACCGCAGTCCGCACCTGCCCTTGCAGAGCCAAGTGACACGAAGTCGTTTCTCTAGACTAGGGGTTCTTAACCTTTTTTGTTCCACGGACCCCTTTACTAAGTCCACACTACAGTGTATTATTTAATAAATACATCAACTGCACCAACACGTCCCCACAAGAATAGTGTTTTTTTTTTTTTTTTTTTTTAATTTCAATTCAGGCACACCGATCCCTTGTTAAAAAGCCTTGCTCTTATTTTTAAGCTCTCTCTCAAGAGTGGAATCAGGTCCCAAGATTCGTCACATGGAGCATGCTTTTGGTTCATTGAGCCACCCATTCAAGATTAGCTGAGGCGAAGAAACAGTATAAGAAGATTTTCCATTCACAAAAGCCATTTAACACTCTTCTTTGTGAGAGAGATCTGAGGTGCTGAACATTAATTTTATCTTATCCAAATGCGGTCTGAAATGATAGGTAGTTTGGGCTATTTAGGTGGAAAACTGATTATATAAATATATTAGCGTTAAATAAATAATATAAAGAAGTTTTGCTTTCTGCTACTGGAAGACTTAAATGTCTTATAGAATGGTTATAGAATTTATTAATAGTTATTAACTTTCACCTGAAATACACCCTCAAATTAATGTCACTTTAGGTGTTTTCAAATAATCATTTAAAATAGATTTTTCCTCTCCCAGGATTCCAGGAACAGCGTAAATTGTGGAGGAACGTGGATGAATTGCTTGTTAGGTTTTCTTTATACCATCTGGTTTAATCTATACTTGATTATGCTGAGAGAATGTGATCAGTTTCTGTACTTGCTAGAACCAGTCTTACAGTGAAAGTATTAAGATCATGGTTGTTTTATAAAACGGGTTGGGGAAGGAAGAGTAAGGCCATGAGATTTAAAAACACCTATTAAAAGTACAACTACTTTCAAATTTTTGTTACCTGTTTTTTGATAGCAGCTATGTATTGAATGACTACTATATGCCTGTTCAAGAAGCTGAGAAAGGGAATTGATGAAACATAAGAACTACCTTTTAGGTCTTTAATTATAGAGATTAAGTTGTTGAGGTCAAATTCCATGTGCATAGTCTGAGCCACAATGCATTATACATAAATAGGTGCTTAAAAATGCCTGTTTAATTAAAAATGGTCACGGCTTATTTCTCTTTGATTGAATCATAATGTTTATTGTATCTCTTATCTGTAGGAAAATGATGCTATATTTTTCAGTTAGAATGTTAATTGCATTTTAGTGGCAACTATTTTTCTTAAAACAAATTTATGGCATTTATAAGTTTGGCAATATTTAGGTTTCTTGATTCATTTTTGAATTGAGAATGTTTAATATACAATTTTGTTTATTAAGTTATGTTTCTGTTTGCTTTGATTTATGGATAGTGGTGATGGTAGCACAACATTGTGAACATAATAGCACTGAATTATATATTTGAATGGCTAAAAGGGGAAAAATGATTATATATATGTTACTAGTATAAAGAAAATAGACTGTCAATGTAACATACATAGACGTATGTAAAACACAAATAGGGAACACTAATGTAAACCATGGATTATAATTTATAGTACAATTATATTAATATTCTTTCATCAGTTGCAACAGAAGTACCACACTAATGCAAGGTGTTAATGGGCTAGTGGGGGATACTATATGGGGTTTCTGTATTTTCTGTATGATTTTTTTTTCCTGAAAACTTACAGCTTCTTTAATAATTTTTAAAAATATAAATGTTACTTAAAAAAGAAAAGAAAAAGCATAAAATTACGACTTTAAAAGATCTGCATGACAAAAGGATATTTCTTTCTAAAGGATTTCTTTTAATAGTGAGTGATTATAGGACATTTAAATTTGGTTTGGATTATATATAATCCTTCAAGAGTATGTTACTTGAATTGAGAAATGAATGACAAGATAAATAAATGATATTTAGATGATGTTTTCTAACACTATTTTTGGACATTTTATCCTAATAGCAATACCAGAAGTATTATATTTTAATATTGATGTTATAATATCCAAAGTTGGAAACATTCATAGCAGTAATCTTGGTGCATCAGGCAATTCAAAAGTAGAAGACATAGGTTCTGCCTTATTCTTTTTTTTTTTTTTCCTAAGGAGGTACTAGGGCTTGAACCCAGGAACTCATACATGGGAAGCAAGCACTCAACCACTGAGCTACATCTGCTCCCCAGTGAGAGTTGGTATTTTTTTTTAGCACGTACTGGGGATTGAACCCAGAACCTCACACATGGGAAGCAGGCATTCAACCATTTGAGCTACATCCGCTCCCCCTGCCTTATTCTTATGAGTAAGACCTATATATAAGACATAAATACAACTTGAATTAAAAAAGCCTCTGAAAGCCATACTTCTTTTTTTTTTTTTCTTATATACTTATTTTAATGAAGTTGGCTGATGTGTAGGGAGATGGGTGGAGGTGATTGAGTGGAGCAGTTGTGTCTGAAGTATAGTTCCCTTATGAATGGAATACAATGAGAGATATCTGGACTAAGGTTGTATGCATATTTCATGCTAGTATTTGGGAAACCATCCCTGAGAGATATTAAATCCATCCTTGTTCTCTTCCTTTTCACTCCCCCCTATTTGCATATATACTCACAAAGGCATGAGATTGAAGGTCTAATTTGGAACGCTTGATGGAAGGGATTTTTCTCCCTGAAAGGTTTGGAAGAGAGAGCTTTGGTCAGAGACCTTTTAGGAAGGAACCTTTGTCCTGGAACATCACACTCTTATACCCTATGCTATTTTTTATTTATTTATTTATTTTTCAGGCTGCACCATACCCCTATGCTATTTTTAACTTTACTGACAAAGTTCCAGACAACTAGGCTCTCTTTGACCAGCAAGGACCTTGTCTGTTTTGCTCACCATTGAATCCCCAATATTTAATATTTATTGAATGAAAAATATAGTTCTAGATATATGACTGGGGAATGAAGAGAAGTATGTGATAATGTAGTCCAAACTAAATATAAGCAATGAGGTGTTAAAAAGGACAGATGATAATTTGGGAGGCAGAGAACAGGTTATTTAATCTGGTAAACTGTCTTGGAGGAGGTGATTCTTAAGTTAGAAAGCTGTGTGTCTGGAGGTAAGTGGATGTTTTAAGTGTGTAGACAGCATGAATCAAAGCATTTAAATTGGACTAGGTAAGCCATATCAGCACAGTGAGTCTTTGTGTAACATTATGAAGAATTTTTCTCCCTTTACAACTGTTGCTTCTCTTCAGATAAAAAGACTGGTATGCCTTTTAAGAGCTAAGATTTAGAGTACTTGAGTTTTGAAAGTGACAATGGTACAGTGAAAGCTAAGAGAATTGAACTGGGGGTGTCAACAATTTCTAATTGGAATTCTGACTCTGCATCTTATATAAGTGGTGTGCCCTTCAACAAATCACTGGGCCTTAGTTTCCTCATTTGTAAAACGAGGTTCATTTTCTCTATGTGGTTATTGGGAGAATTAAATTATATAATATGTATGAAAGTGCCTACTTAAATATCTAATACATAGGAAGAAATCAATATTTAGTTATTTAAACCATTTCTTTGTCTCTGGCTCTTTAAAAAAGATCTATTGATCTTCGAGTTCAGTTAACCCATGATATTATCTTTAAATTTATCAGTGTCAAAATTTTAGATTAATAGTTTTCTTTCAAGCAAACTTCATGTTTTCTGATAGAAATGCGGCTTAATTTTATCACTTTTAATGTTGCAGACCACAAGTAATGCTAGATGCCTCAAATTTTTAAAGCTTTAAGTAAGGGATATGGGTGGCTGAAAAATCTAAGCCTTTATGCTTTTCTTCCTCACAGAATTTGTTTTTGAATAAATTGTCCTTGACTTTTTATGCCATCTATCTATCCATTGTTGTGAAGAAACAGGGGTTTTCATGCTATTAAGAAAAAAAATCTCCTAAAAATATCCTCTGTGTTTTTAGTGATGTGAGTGACTGTAACCATGAAGGATCTCTACCTGCTGCATTTTATTTTAGAATCCAGTATTTTTTGAGCAGGCTAATAGACTCCTGCATCATTTCTTATCTATGCTTTTTCTGCAGTAGCTGATTGTTCTTTCAAGAATCTCAAATTTTCATTATACTTTATGAATGCTTTATAGTGTTTATGATCTATGGAGCAGTCTGTCCTTTGTATGATATTTAGATGGGAATTTTATTATAAAACATTAAGAAGAGTCTTTAAATTTTAAAGAAGACAGCTACTGTATGCATGAAAGACTGAATAAAAAAGAAAATGGTTTTAAAGGGGGAAGACTCCTTTTCGATAAAAAGGAGATGCTTTTGATTTGTTAAAAATGTCATAGTTTCAGAGGGAGATTGTTATAGCTCCTGAAGGCATTTTTAAGTAGGAATGGTAGGTTATAATAACAATAGCTAATATTTGTTGGCTGCCTACTTTGTACCAGGTACTGCTGGAGAAGCACTTGACACGTATTATCACATTCAATCCTCACAACAACCCTAACTCAGGCAATTTTCTTGTCCTTTTTTTATAGAAATGAGAAAACTGAAGCACATATTAGTAGTAGGTGGTACTAGTAGGTGATAAATTGTAGGTAGTAGAGCCAGTATTTGAACTTGAGATATAACTTGACCTTGACTTCAATGCCTGTCCTTCAGTGCTAGTCCTTTTAACTACCACATTATACTGAGTTGCATAGTTTATTTATAATTGTCTTGACCTTAAATGAGCTTTTTGAGTCTGTTTTGGCTGTGCGATTTGGTGAAAATATACTTTGTAATAAGATGAGATAATAGCTTCAATTTTTTCATTAGTATTCGACATCTTTATTTATTTTTATTTTTTTGACATCTTATTTTTTATCTTAAAAATACTTGGAGTAAAGCAAATAATTATTTATTATTCATTCAACTGCTCTTTTCTTATTGGGAAATTCCAGACTGTGCTAGAATAACAAGAACCTAATAGATATATTATTTTAAGCCGACTTGTTATAATTTTTAAAATTCTCATGTGTAAATGAATTATATATTTAAGAATAAGACTGGTGCATGGATTTGGTATGGATGGTTTTTGCATGGTGATTGTTTTAGTTTGCCAAAGGGCTGCAGCTGCAAAGTACCAGAAATAGGTTGGCTTTTTAAAATAAAGGGTGTATATTTGGGGTAAAAGCTTACAGTTCCAAGGCAGTGAAAGGTCCTACTCGAGGTACCATAAGAGGTGCTTTCTCGCTAGAGTCACCTGCCACATGGTGAAGCAAGATAGCCTTTCTGCAGCTGGCCTTTCTGTCGTTGTAGGCAAACCTAGCAAAGGGCTTGTCTCTTACTGGACCTCTTCTGTGGGCCTCGGCTCTTTAAGCCTCTTGGGGGCTTCTCTCTTTGCAGCTCAGCTGTGGACAAAACTGGAGTCTCTTCTCTCATGTGGCAGAATCAAACATGGTAGCTCCCTTTTTCTGTGTGTATCTCTTTGTGTCTCTTGCTTTCATCAGACCCAGCCAGAAGGCGGAGACTCTACTTAAGTCACACCTCACTGGCATAAACCAGTCAAAATTATCTCCCTCCCAGAGGAATGGATTAGGTCTTTTTTTGAGATTCATAAAAGAATTTCAAACTGCCCCAGTGGTAATTTTAGGGACACAGCTCTATCTAACTTATTGACATTTCCACCATTAAAGTAACTTGTGTTTTGGTTGCCAAATGCTCACTTATTAGCAGAGATACATAGATTCTTACAAAGAAGGCTTAGGTCCTTGTGTGTATTAGTCAGGATTCTCTAGGGAAACAGAACCAACAGGACATGTGTGTATGTGTTTGTGTGTGTGTATACTGTATTAATATTATGAAATTTTTTAATTGGGATTGGCTCACATAACTTGTGGGGATGGGCAAGTCTAAATTCCGTAGGACAGATCTCAAGCTGGGAACTCCAATGAAGGTTTCGATGAATTCCCCAGGAGAAGCTGGCTGAAGTAGAGATGGAAACCCTGCCTTCTGACTGCTGAAATAATCACTTCTCCTTTTAAGGCCTTCAACTGATTGAATGAGTTGCTGAAGGCAGTCTTCTCAGTGATTGTAGATATAATCAGCCATAAATGCAATTAACTTACTGATGATTTAATTCCATGAAATGTCCTCACAATAACAATCAGGACAGTGCTTGCTTGACCAAACAACTGGATATCATAGTCTGCTAAGTTGAAATATGAACTTAACTATCACAGTCCATCCCTTGACAACTTGACACCCATGCACATCTCCTTAAATCAACTTAATCTCAAAATAAAAACAATAACAGGCATATTTTCACCTAATGATACTCAACTGTCCTGTGTACAACTGGAAACATACTAACTTTCCCCAGAATAGGTTGCAACTTCTTGGGTAATATACACTCTTGATATCCTGTAACTTAAATACTGTGACATGAAGTTAATACAACTTATGTCATATGATAAGGGGATAAGATCGGGAAGAATACAAAGATTTTTTAAAACCATATGTAGAAACATACTTATAACAAAACACAGAAGAAATATTCATAACCATTATGGTCCTCAATTCTAGCCATGTGGTTGTACTTATAACCACCTTCTTCTATACCCATTCCATATTTCCTTTACCCTCAGCAAGCACCTCCGTTGGCCATGGTTCTTTGCCTGATGGGGTGACCCAAACTTGATTCCTGAAGGTTCTTGGCTATTATAGTCCTGCCTGGATTGGGTTGTTGCAGATTTCCATTGCCCTTAATCATAGGGCATGATAGCACTAAGAGACATCCTAGGGGATCTCCTGTATTCCAGACAAACTCTTTTTTTTTTTTTCACCTCTATTGTATGGTAGCAGTCCTAGTTCCCCTCGATAATCAGGATCAGTCACCCAGGCCAATACAGTAATTCCCTTCATTGCCTGTTGATTCAGATACATGAGGAGCCCAAAGTAACTGGGTGGCAGTCTTAACTTTCAGTTCAGTGAAATCATTGTTGTGTCTCCCATTGGAAGTATTCCTCCTTTTGGTACTAAGACCTGTAGACCAGCAGAGCTTAAGGTTGCAGGGACAGGAAGCCATTTTTTTTTAGTGGATTCACTACAGATATGAATGGGTGTTAACTCCCATCTCCATTCCTTGATTCCTGGACCCATGAATCCTGACTATGGGAGAAACAGCCCCATAGAATAGATGCTGATATAGAGCATATACAGCCTCGTGGAGAACATTGCCCCAGTGTTACAAGGTATTGCCACGCATTTGGTGCTGTAATTGAGTCTTCAAAGGCCATTCCACTGTTCTGTCAATCCAGCTGCTTCAGGGTGACGTGGATCATGCTAGGACCAGTGTGTGCCCATTCCTGTACTTCTTTTGCCATGAAGAGGGTTCTTTGATCAGAAGCAGTGCTGTGTGGAATACCATGACAGTGGATGCTGTAGTCTACAGATGGTAGTTTTGGCAGAAGCATTGCATGCAAGGAAGGCAAACCCATATCAAGAGTATGTATCTATTTCAGTTAGAATGAAATGCTGCCCCTTCCATGATGGCAGTGATCCAGTGTAATCAACCTGCCACCAGGTAGCAGGTTTATCATTTGGGGAATGGTGCTATATTGGGGACTGAATGTTGGTGTCTGCTGTGGGCAGATTGGACACTCAGCAGTGGCTGTGGCCAGATCAGCCTTGGTAAGTAGAAGGCCATGCTGCTGAGTCCATGTATAACCTCCATGCCTGTCACTTTGTTCATGAGCCCATGAGGCAATGAAGGTGTAGATGGGGAAAGAGACCAACTTGTATCTACCAAATGGGTCATCCTACCTATTTGATTATTAAAATCTATCTCTGCTGAAGTCACCCTCTGGTGAGCATTCACATGGGACACAAATATCCTCATGTTTTTTGCCCACTCAGAAATGTCTGTCCACATACCTGTCCCCCAGACTTCTTTGTCACCAATTTTCTAATCATGGTCCTTCCAAGTCCCTGACCATCTAGCCAAACCATTGGCCACAGCCCCATGAATCAGTATAAAAACATAGCTCCAGCCATTTCTCCTTCCAAGGAAAATGAACAGCTAGGTACACTGCTTGAAGTTCAGCTTACTGAGAGGATTTGCCTTCACCATTGTCCTTCAAGGATGACCCAGAAAGGGGCTGTAGTGCTGCACCTGTCCACTTTCAGGTGGTACCTGTATATTGTACAGAACCAACAGTGAACTAGGCCTGAGTTTTCTCTTCCTCAGTCAACTGATTGTAAGGAACTCCCCAAGAGACCATAGCTGTGGGCAGGGAAAGAGAAGGTAATATGGCAGGAGTTGAGGCTATGGGCATTTGGGCCATTTCTTCATATCTCTTACTTGTACCTTCAGGGCCTGCTCAAGCCCTATATTGTATACACTTCCATTTTATGATGGAGTGTGCTATGTATGCCCTACTTTATGGCTGAGTGGGTCAGACAACACCCAGCTCATGATGGGCAACTCAGGTCTCATGGTAACTTGGCCCATGATTAAGTGTTGGGTCTCTTTTAAGGCCAGTAGGAGGCCAAAAAGTGTTTCTCAAAAGGAGAGTAGTTATCTGCAGAGGATGGCAGAGCTTTGTCCCCAAATCCTAAGGGTTTGCACTGCGACTTTCTTTTAGGGGCCTCTCAAAGGCTCTAGACCGTATCTATATTTGCTACTGACACCCTAGCACCATCGGGTCTGCTGGATCATATGGCTCAAGTGGCAGAGCAGCTTGCACATCAGCCTGGATCTATCAGAGGGCCATCTCTTGTTTCGGTCTTCATTCAAAATTAGCAGCTTTTCTGGTCACTTGGTAAATGGGCCGCAGTAGCACACCCAAATGAAGAATATGTTGTCTCTAAAATCCAAAGAGGCCAACTAGGCTTTGTGTCTCTTTTTTTGGTTGTAGAAGGGGCTAGCTTATCCTTTACCTTAGAAGGGACATCTCAACATGCCCCACACCACTGGACACCTAGAAATTTCACCAAGGTGGAAGGACCCTGAATTTTTTTGGATTTGTCTCCCATCCTCTGACTTGCAAATGCCTTACCTAGAAGTCAAAAGTAGTTGCTACGGGAAGCGGCTGTGGCTCAATCAGTAGGGCTCCCATTTACCATATGGGAGGCCCCGGGTTCGGTTCCCAGGGCCTCCTGGTGAAGGCAAGCCCGCCCGCATGGCGTGGTTAGCTGACCCAGCGAGCACAAGTAGCAAGGGGGGGATAAATGAATAAATAAAATAAAATCTTAAAAAAAAAAAAAAAGTAGTTGCTACTTCCTGTTCACTAGGTCCAATCAACATGATACAATCAATATAATGGACCAGTGTGATGACTTGTGTAAGGGAAAGATGATCAAGGCCCCTGGACTAGATTATGACATAGGGCTGGAGAGTTGATATATCCCTTGAGGTAGGATAGTGAAGGTGTATTTTTGACCTTGCCAGTAGAAAAGTTTCTGGTGGTCTTTACTAACAGAAATTGAGAAAAAAAGCATACCAGGAACCAGGGGAATGTGTTGATTTGCTCATGCAGTGATACCACATCTGAAGCAACAGCTGCAATTGGAGTCACTACCTGGTTAAGTTTATAGTAATCCACTTTCATCTTCCAAGTTCCATCTGTTTTCTGCACAAAATAGGAGAGTTGAAGGGGGATGTGGAGTTAATCACTACCACCTATATCCTTCAAATCCTTTATGGTGGCACTAATGTCTGCAGTCCCTCCAGGAATGTGGTATTGCTTATGATTTATAGCTATGCTAGGTAGAGGCAGTTCTAATGGCTTCCACTTGGCCTTTCCTACCATAAAAGCCCTCACTCCATAGGTCAGAAACCAGTATAGGGATTCTGCCAGTTGCTGAGTATGTCTGTTCCAATTATGCATTCTGGCACTGGGGAAATAACTGCAGAATGGGTCCGGGGACCCACTGGACCCACTTTGAGATGGACCTGAGCTAAAATTCCATTGCTTATGTGATCTCCATAAGCCTCTACTCTGACTGGTGGACCACAGTGATGTTTTGGGTCTCCTGGAATTAATGCTTCTTCTGAGCCAGTGTGTAATAATCCTTGTCTTAACATTTCCTTTTTCTCAATGCACATTTACCCTAGAAAAGGTCATAAGTCTCTTTGAGGAAGGCTGGGAGGAAGATTAATAGTTTAAATTTTTGGTAGTGTAACAGGGTCCTTCCCCAAAAGGACCTGGCCTTCCCTTTCTACAGGGGGCTTTGGGTCTATAAACTGTCTCAGGCCTGTAACTCTCTTTTTGTAATTCAAGTTACACTTTTGCTCACTTGACCTAGAACTCTTCTGCTTATGCAGAGCAAGTAAGAATTCAGTAGCTGCCCCATCTATTTTACTTCTAGGTACCCTATAATCTACTAGGCATTGTCATGGGTCTCTGCAAGTCAGACTATCTTGATTGCTGCTTTGAGTCTGCTATCCATTATGGTAGCCATGCCCACTTTATCTTTGGTGATTAAGTAATGCCACTTACTTCTGCCAACTTGGGATCTGACCATCCCTGTTGTGTTTAAGCATGCAAGTTCAGTGACAGCAGTTCCCACAGTAACATCTGACCTACTAGAAGAGCAACAATAGAATTCTTCAGGGTTGATGGAGTTAGTCTCACAAATTCATTTCTCATAATCCTAGTGAAAGGTATATTTGGATATTCCTGGGGTGGGTGAGCAAGTCTTACATAAAAATGCATTCTAACTTTCCAGTGTCTCTCAGCCTTTGGATCCTCACCTACATTATTCCTGGGCAGTTCTGGAATTTCAATTTCAGGCAATGTAGGCCACCTTTTGGTTCATGCCTCAACCAACCATCTGAACAAACTGTTAGAGCCTGTTGTAATGCCTCTAATTTTAACACCAATCCAGAATCTCTGCCTGATTGGCTTGTATCAATAAATTTAGCCCGATCCAGCTTTTTGTGCCTTCCACCCTTATCCCATACCCTTAATATCGATTCTTACACATATTCCCCTGATTTCTATCTATATGAATTGGTAAAATCATACAGTTTTTTTTGAGTGCAGTGCACATCCTCATGTGTCGCACTTTGTAACTCTCCTTTAGGGGGCCTGTTGGGACTTTAGTCTACCTATAGAACTGGAAGAAAAGAGGGATTTTGGGGGTGGGTCATGAGAAGAATTAGAAATGCCTTGGAAGCCAGCTACTGCATTCCATTGCAATTTATTTGGTGAAAAGGGATTAATCTCTTCAGACAGAGATGGTGAGGGCTGGTCTCTTAGAGGTGGTGATTGCAGGTTTATCAAGCACAGCAGCGTTAATTTCTTCAGGTGAAGATTGGATGGCTGATTCCTCAGGGCAGACATAACAGGTTTATCTGGCAAAGACTCAGCAGATTCTAGGGTTTCAGTGTTCCTACCCTCATCATTATCAACCCATATGTCTCCATTACAATTTCAGGATCCCATTCTTTTCCAAATCAGTACCCTCACTAGGTTGGGAATTCAACTTAATTTAATGAGACTTTGGTTCTGGTCATCAGAAATCTCAAGACTGCAGCCTACACACAAAAAAGTTTTTTTTTTTTTTTTCAGGTCACATGTAGAAACTTTCATGTCCTTCATGTGGTGCTTAATTTGGGAATTTGAAGCCTTAGTTCATCTCTTTCTTTTACAATGGTATCCAGCATATTTAGAAACAACCAGCCAATGTCATTGTACTTTGTAACTCCACAAAACTTTGTTAAGGTATCAAAAATATTGTCACCCAGAGTCTTGCCTCTTATAAGCATTTGAGTAGCCTTTTCCCAGTGGTGGTAATAGTTTGCCACTTCACAGCATGGATTATCAGTTTGATCTTGATTGTTGTAAATACAGTCATTAGTGCCTGTGAATCTAATCATGTTAGAGAATCAATTCCAAAAACCCCACAACCAACCAGAAATCTCATCCTTAGTATTCTGTTTCTCTTAAAAAAGGAATGAAACAAAAACACTGAAGATAAAGAGTGAATTTACTGATGTGACAAATTCCCAGTAGGGTTTCAACAGCAGATTGTAGTTGGCAGAAGAAAGAATCAACAAACTCAAAGACTGGACAATTAAAATGAGTCAGGCTGAGGAGCAGAAAGAAAAAAGAATTATAAAGAGTGAAAATAACGTAAGACACCTCTGGGACATGATCAGGCATACCAATATATGCATTATGGGACTCCCAAAAGGAGAAGAAAGGGGCAGAAGGAGTGTTGAAATAAATAATGACAGAGAACTTCCTAAATGTTGCAAAAGGCATGAATATGCACATTCAACAAGCCCAGAGAACACTAAACTGGATAAACATGAAGAAAAATACACATTGCCATATGTTGATCATACTATCAAATGCAAAGGACAAGGAAAGAGTTCTGAAAGCTGCAAAAGAAAAGGAAATTGTTTTGTGCAAGGGAGACCCAGTTAGACTGAGTGTCGATTTCTCATCAGAAAGATACTTAAAGTGCTGAAAGAAAACAACAGTCGGCCAAGAATTTTATATCTGGTGAGATTTTCTTTCAAAAATGACACAGACATTCCCAGATAAACAAAAACTGAGGGAGTTCATCGCCACTAGACCTGCCCTACAGGCTATGCTAAAGGGATTTCATCTGACTAAAAGGAAAGAACACTAGATAGTGTGGTTCAAAGTAGCATAAAGAAATAAAGACCTGCAATAAAAGTAACCATTTGGGTAATTATAAATGCCAGTATTATAATATTGTATTGTTTGGTATGCAACTCCATTTCTTTTTCTATAGGTACTAAATGCAAATGCATAAAAAGTAATTTAAATCTGTGTTTTTGGACGTACAGTGTACAAAGATATAAGTGGTAACAAGTACAAAAAATGGTGGGGGACAAGGGGTTATAGGAAAAGTATATATTTATCCTGTTGAAGTCAAGTTAAATTTTAACCCCATGGTAACTACAAGGAATATATATATATGAAAATTATATCCAGATAGAAAAGATAAGGCACTCAATATGATAACAAGACAAAAAAATCAAATAAATCTAAAAGTAGGCCTTAACAGAAGACTTGAAGGACAAAAAAGGTATATGTCTTACAAAGGATAAATATCAAAATGGCAGAAGAAAGTTGTGGCAGTTTGAAATTCTTTTATGAATCTCCAAAAGAGAAAGATTATGTTTGTGAACTAATTCATTACTGTGGGTGTGAGAACCTTTCAATTAGACTACGTCAGTGAGGCGTGACTCGGTTTGAGTCTCTGCCCTCTTGCTGGGTCTGATATAAAAGGAGAAAAGAGAGCTCTGCCATATTTAATCTGGCCATGTGAGAAAGAGGGCTTCAGGAAAATGGAGAAGGCCAGGGGAAGGGGGAGACCTTGGCAGAGATCGGCAGCCATCTTGATTTGCCACATGGCCAGACAACAGTATCAATAGTAGCTGACTTTGGTGAGAAAGCATCCCAGATGGTGCCTTGATTTGGATATTTCAAGGCCTTGGAATTGTAAGCATTTACCCCAAATAAATCCCTTTTATAAAAGCCAGACCATTTCTGGTACTTTGCTTTGGCAGTCCATTGGCAAACTAAAACAAATGTCCTGCATTATCAGTGGTGAGTTTAAGTGTAAATGGATTAAAATTTCCAGTCAAAAGGCAGAGTTTGGCAGAATGGATAAAAAAGCCTGACCCAACTATATGCTATCTGTAAGTAACTCACCTTAAAGTCAAAGATACATGCAGGTTGAAAGTGAAAGGATGGAAAAATTTGTATCTTGCAAGTAATAACCAAAGAGAGCTGGGGTAGCTTTTCTAATATTAGATAAAATAGACTAAGTTAAAAATAGTTTTGAGGGACAAAGATGGTCGTTATATATTGATAAAGGGGTCAGATCAACAAAAATATGTAACAATTATAAACATACATGCATCTAACAGCAGAGCCCCAAAATATATGAAGCAAATACTGACTGATTTGAAGTGAGAAATTGATGGTTCTATATTAGTAGTAGTAGGTTTTAGTACAGAAATTTCAAGAATGGATAGAACATCTGGTCAGAAGATCAGTAAGGAAATACAATACTTGAATGCTACTGTACCTTTCTGACATATAGAACGCTTCACCCAACAACAACAGAATAAGCATTCTTCTTGAGTGCACATAGATCATTTTTCAGGACAGACCATATATTAGGTCACCAAATAAGTCTCAATAAGTTGAAAAATATTGAAATCATACCATGTGTCTTTTCTGGCTACAGCAGAATGTAGCTAGGAATCAATAACAGAAGTAGAAATGGAAAATTCACAAATATGTGGAAATTAAACAACATAATCCTAAACAACCAATGGGTTAAAGAGGAATTTACTAAGGAAATTAGGAAATTTCTTGAGGGCAATGAAAATGAAAATACAATATACCAAAACTTATGAGAAGCAGCAAAGTTAGTGCTGAGAGGCAAATTTACAGCTCTAAATGCTTACATTAAAAAAGAAGAAAGACTTCAAATTAGAGAGCTAAGTAACCTCAAAACTGGAAGAACTAGAAAAAGAAGAGCAAACTAAACTCAAAGCATGCAGAAGGAAGGAAATAACAAAGATTAGAGTGGAGATAAATGAAATAGAGAACCAAAAAGCAATAGAGAGAATCAACAAAAAGTTGGTTCTTTGAAAAGGTCAATAAAATTGACAAAGCTTTAGCTAGAGTGAGAATGATAAATAGAGGATACAAATAATGAAAATCAGAAAGGAAAAGGGGGGTCATTACTACTGGCCCTACTGAAATCAAAAGGACTATAAGGACTATGAACAACTGTATGCCAGTAAACTATAGATAACCTAGAAGAAATGGAGAAATTCTTAGAAACACAAACTACCAACACTGACTCAAGAAGAAATAGAAGATTTCAACACACCAGTAACACCTTAAGAGATTGAATCACTAATAAAAAACCTTCCAACAAAGAAAAGGTCAGGACCAGATGGCTTCACAGGGGAATTTTACCAGACGTTCCAAGAAGATCTAATTCTAATTCTGTTCAAACTGTATAAAAAAAAAATTGAAGAGAAGGGAATACTACCTCAGTCATTTTATGAGGCCAACAGCACCCTCCTACCAAAGCTAGATAAAGATACCACTAGAAAAGAATATTTCAGACCAATATCTCTAAGGAATATAGATGCAGAAATCACCAACAAAATTCTAGCAACAGAATCCAAAAGCACATTAAAAGAATTATATTCCATGATCAAGTGGGATTTATCCCTGGTATGCAAGGGTGGTTCATCTTAAGAAAATTAATGTAATACACCACATTAACAAAACCAGGGGAGAAACCACATGATATTCTCAATTGATGCAGAAGACATTTGATAAAACCCAGAGCCTTTTCTTAATAAAAACACATAGAACACTGGAATAAAAGGAAACCTCCTCGTCATAAAAAAGGGCATATATGAAAAGACCATAGCTAACATCCTACTTAATGGTGAAAGACTGAAAGTTTTCCCTCTATGATAAAGGACAAGAAAAGTCTTTCCATTGTCACCACTGTTATTCAGTATTGTAGTGGAAGTTCTTGCCAGAGTCATTAGGCAAGAAAAAGAAAAGTCATCCAAATTGGAAAGGAAAAAGTTAAACTTGCCCTATTTGCAGATGAAGTGATCCTGTATACAGAAAATCCTGAAATATCCACAAAAAAGCTACCTGAGCTAATTAATGAATTCAACAAAGTGGCAGGGTACAAGATCATCACCCCAAAATCAATAGTGTTTCTATACATAAGCAATGAGCAATTGGAAGAAGAAATCAAGAAATAAATTCCATTCATAATAGCAACTTAAAGAAATATCTAGGAATGAATCTAACCAAGAATTTAAAGAACTTGCACACAGAATACTACAAAACAGTGCTAACAGAAATGAAAGACGACCTGCATAAATGAAAGGTCATTCTGTGTTCATGGATTGGAAGACTATAGATTGTTAATATGTCAGTCCTACCCAAAGTGATTTATGGATTCAATGCAATCCCAATAAAAATTCCAGCAGCATTCTTTGCAGAAATGGGAAACCCAATCATCAAATTTGTATGGAAGGGTAAGAGGCCCCACATAGCCAAAGCCATCTTGAAGAAGAGTAAAGTTGGAGGACTCACAGTTCCCCTCCCCATCTTAAAACTTATTTCAAAGCCACAGTAATTAAAACAGTATGGATCTGGCACAAGGGCCAGGCATTTGACATTGGAATCGAATTGAGAGCTCAGAAATCAGCCCTCATGTTTATGGCCAACCTTTTTTTCCCCCTCAACTGTTAGATATGGCACAGAGTTAATTGCATATAGTTCTTTTTAAAAGAAAGGTTATATTTTCCAAAATACTGAATAAATTGATGATAGGTCCCAATGTTACAAAAAGAATTTCCAAGTCACCATTTATACATATTCATTGCCAATAACATACAGTGGTCATGCAAATAAAATGGTATTTTCCAAATTATTTATGCATGCGCTTATTCAATGGCAGTCTGATCAGTATTTCTTCCTTAAGATGTGAATTTTATGTTTTCTAGTACATATTTTCAAACTATGAATTAATGGCAAGAATCACCATTTGCCCTTGAATACCTTGCTATATTTAACTAATTTCATGAAGCTCTATTCTTCCTTCCTGTTTGTAAGAAACATCTCCATTGACCTACCAGATTTTTGGAGGTGATACACTGTACTTCTACAATTTGTACATTGCCCAATGGAATATAGGACACTATAATTATAGCATAATTATAATCTTAGTCTAATTACAGCAAAAACTCTGAACCTTTTTATTGATTTAGAATCTTTCAGCATGAATAGAAACTACATGAAAGTGTGCAAAGCGATTTCAGATTGCTGTACATTCAATGTCCTGATACTGGTAATGAGGGTTGTCTTCAAACACACACACAAAATGCAGGCTATGATATGTGCTTGATTTGCACTGGCCTACACCTTCCTGTGTCCCATATTTACCCATGAGTCCTTCCTGAAAACACGGTGGAGGGAATTGATTGTTTTCTGAAAATAAATATATGAATTAAAATTTTGTGATACAATTTCTTGTCTTGTTTCTTCTTTCTCTTTTCGGTCACTTTCTTTTATCACTGAAATAAAACCCACAGGTTTAGTCTGATTAGAAATCCTAATTACAAGAAATCTATTGATGGGAGAGAGAGAGAGAGTTGGCGTTATAAAGTTAATTAACAGATGAGAGCCGTATGGAATAGAGGCAGATTTCCAGGTCTACTCCCTGAAGTCTCCATGCCCTGCTACCCTTTGTAGAGTGTGGTGGGAGACACAACTTACAATGTGAGGCAGAGGAAGACAATAAAAGCAAACTCTTACAGCAGTAAAGCAAAAGTAAAGGTGCACAAGTGAGCTTTGCCCATGAACTGGATGTAGAAGGAATGATAATCAGATAACATGAGACTACATTCTCTCTGGTCTCCTTAGAGGTATTCAACGATTTATAAATGTTTTTTCTCACATAGTCTTCAGACTGTTTTGTAACTTGAATGATGATAATCTGATTAGATAAAATAAATGAAAGTTAAGAGGATCGGAATTAAGCAAACATTAAATATTTGAAACAGGCTAGAATTAGAGTCATCTCAGAATTAGGAATAATCATCTAATGTAAAAGATGAGAGGATTAATAAAACAATCTCTCATTAATATACAAAAATATACAATTTCTTAGGTTGATTATACTAGCCTGTTATGACATTTTAGAGAATACTCATGTAGACATTAAAATGCTAGTGTTCCTAAATTTGTTTATAACATAATATTATAAAAAGAATATATTATGTATACATTTAGTAATTTCATATAAAAATGTTATCCATAAAGCATAGCAATAATTTGCATTTTACAAAATATAATAATATATATTTAAGGTAACAAATTGATGCCGTTTTTCTGATTAATTCCAAATTCCTTATTAAAGAAAGATTAAAGAAGTTTAAAATAATTTAGTTGAATTTAATCTAAATTAATTCAAAATAGAATTTTAGAATTATTATCTGGTCTTGAGGGAACATCATGACCATCTTCCAGATTTATGTCAAATCATTAGTTTGGCTACTACATACACATTAAGACTATTTCCAAATAGGCAATAATGCTGCTTCACTACCTACTCAGGACCCAAACTCATGGAAATCCCAGGAGATTAGCTGTTTCTCTTGGAGTGAAGTATCTCGGTTTAATGCATAAGCATTGACAATATCATTATCTTTTCTTTTGACAAGTTGATAAGGGATTTGTAGATATTCTCAATCTACACATCCTCTGTAGTTTGTAACACAGATCCTGTCCCTTTTATTTAACTTCCATAACCTTTTGTAAAGCACGTGGACCTTTTACAAGTGGGCTTAATGTCCAAGGAAGGAGTGTACTGCAGCAATGATTGGGGCAAAAAGTACTACTTCCTGTCAAAGTCTTCTTCAAGAAAATCTTTCAACATCTAAACAGAGAGATCACTGTCCTGTTTTCTATTGATTTCTTGTGCAGTTTTAAGTTTAAAAAGTATGGACTATTTTCCAGAACACTGTGTGCTACCATCACATAAATTACTGGTTTCAGTTTTCTTTGATTTTCTTTTCCACATCTATTGCACATTGTTGTGGATTTTCAGATCCAGTTTTGGGGAACTACATCAATGCTTGAGCAGAAGCTTTAAAAGGTAATGACTCTGAAGTTTTGCAATAAGAAAAAACAGCCTTAAGTTTAGAATGCCAAGAGAGATTAGAGATAATAGAAATTATTGATACTGAAAGTCGCAGTTTTCTGTTGTTTGTACCAACAGGTCTCTTCACTCAAGTTGTGTAGAGAAAGAATGATCTTAAGTATTTACTAGCTCCAGTACTTGCTTGAGAAATTACATCTTGTAGAAGATAACTTAAAAACTTTGGACATTTTCTAAAAGAATATACTTCTGCAATTTTTGTAATCTTGGGAGAATATCTAGAATATATAAAAAGATGTTATCCTTGGATCTGTCATATCATCCTGAAGGCCAATTCTCGTGAATGGCTGACAGTGAGGGCTCATGAAGATCATATGGAAAGACCATCTGTCAAACTCTTCCAGGGGAATTCCTTCAATTGTCTTGGCCAGTAGTGATATGTGAGTAAAGTTATACTTGTATGCTTCATTAGTGACAGTGTTTACGTCGATGGCAGCCACCACTTGTACAGGGACACAGCTTTCTCTCAGCACCTGGTACGTGCTGCCAACACCAGAACGCTTAGGGCCTCTGCGCTGGGCTGGGCCTCTTCTCCAGTTGGACCTCCATGTCACCACCTTGGGGCTGGCTGCCAATTGATTTTTGACAAAGATCACTCAATTGGGAAAGAATAGTCTCTTCAACAAATTGTGCTGGGAAAACTGGATCTCCATTTGCAAAAAAATAGGAGGAGGACTCCCTACCTCACATCTTATACAACAATCAACTCCAAATGGATCAAAGACCTAAATATATAAGAGCCAGAACTATCAAACTCCTAGAAGAAAATGTAGGGAAGCATCTTCAGGCCCTTGTGTTAGGCAATGATTTCTTAGACTTTACACCCAAAGCACAAGCAACAAAAAGAAAAATAAGATAAATGGGACCTCCTCAAAAGTAAGAACTTCTGTGCCTCAAAGGACTTTATTATGAAAGTAAAACAACAACCTACACATTGGGAGAAAATCTTTGGAAACCACATATCCAATAAAGGTTTAATATCCAGAATATATAAAGAAATCCTTCAACTTAACAACAAATAGACAAACAACCCAAATAAAAAATGGGCAAAAGGCTTGAATAGACATTTCTCTAAAAAGGATATACAGATGACTAGAAAGCACATGAAAAGATGCTCAACATCATTAACTATTAGGGAAATGCAAATCAAAACCACAATGAGATACTTTTTTGCACCTATTAGAATGGCTGCTATTTAAAAAATGGAAAATTACAACTGTTAGGATACGGAGAAATGGAAACATTCATTGTTGGTGGCAAATTAAAATGGTGCAGCTGCTGTGGAAGACAGCTTGGCGGTTCTTCAGAATGTTAAATGTAGATTTACATCACTAGGTACATATACCCAAAAGAATTAAAAGTAAGGGCTGGAACAGATATTTGCACCCTGAAGTTCATAGCGGCAGTATTCACAGTTGACAAAAGATGTGAGCAGCCTGAGTGTCCATTAACCAATGAGTGGATAAACAAAATGTGGTATATGCATACAGTAGAATAAAGTTCTCATACATACAACAGCATGGATCAACCTTGAAGACATCAAGTTAAATGAAATAAGCCAGACACAATAGGACAAATATTGTATTATCTCACTGATGTGAAATAATTAGAATAAGGAAACTCATAGAGTCAAAATCTGAAATATAGGTTACCAGGGAGCAGGGTGCGGATAGGGAGTAAGAAGTTAGGGCTTAAAATGAAGTTAGGGTTGCAATTTGGAAGGATGGAGGTAAAACTCACAAAAGTATGGGGCTCCTCTAAGGCTGGGTTTTCAGGAGTTTTTAATCTTTCAAGCTAGTCCAGGCTTAGTCTCTTAACAGTTAGTCAATTACCCTTTAAGTATTCCTATTCCAGATACTGACTCTAGGGCCAAGTTCTGCTCCCAGTAAGCTGTGATTCTTTGTATCTCTCTCTCGTCAGTTTTCAGGGTGGTGGTTTTCCCTGTGACCTCATTTCTGTAATAGATCTAAGAAGAGTTGTTAATTTTCAGTTTTTCAGCTTTTTTCTCGTTATGAGTATGGGAATGAGGACTTCCAAGCTCTTTACGTGTCAGATGGGAAACCGGAAATCCCTGTGATCTTTTTGAATTCTTGTTTATTTGTTAGTTTTTCTGTTTCCTCTTTTTTTCTCAGTTACCCCAACTCTGACATGTCATTATGATTCTGTCGACATTTCTGATTTGCTGCTTGGAAACTGAATGAGATCAGTTAAAACTGTGCGTAAAACAGTGACTTTACTCTAGAGAATAGCATTTCAAAGTTTAAGTGTGTGGCCGTTGTGGCATTTTGATTACTATGAAGTCTTTACTTGTTTTCTGTTTCTTTACTGTATCCAGACAAGTGAGATATCATTCTTTTTCATTTACTTCTCTGCTTTAAGTGTGATAGCTCAGTTGGTTCAGTAGTTACTTATACTTTTTCTCTATTATTTTTCCTTGTCTTCTACTTTATTATCTTTGGTACTTTATTATTATTATTATTGTTTGAGGAGGTACTGGGGTTTGAATCTGGGACCTTGTTCATGCGAAGCAAGTGCTCAACCACTGAGCTCCATGTGCTCCATGATCTTTGGTACTTTTTAAATGTTGAGCTCAGATTTCTTAGCTAGTTTATTGACGATCTTAATTTTCATTTTGTCTTTTCATTTTATACTCATAAAGATTTCCCATTCTTGTGTTAGATTTTTCAACTCATTCTTCTTTTAAATTTCCCAGTCTCCTTTCCTGAATCGTCTGACCCTGAAATGACTAAGCTTTGAAAAGTACCATAAATTATACTGGACAAATCAAATGTAAATTTATCCATTTCTTCCCACTTTCCTTTCCCCAAACATATTGCCACATTTTCTCTTTAATCTTGTTTGATTTTTTTCTCATGGGACTGCTTTATAGTTCTTTCTTGTATAGCTGTGGTGTTGGCTGTTAGAACATGTTTCTTATGATTGGAGTCTTAATTATCTTAAATAAGAAGTTTGTACAGTCCAAATGTTGAAAATGTTGACTGCTTTGAAGTTGCAATCCTGTCAAAAAAGTTGTAACTTGGAAGGTTTACACCCCCAGATTTGGCTTGATTATATAAGGTATATAGAACCTACACGGTAAACATTTTGAATTTAAAGTAACTTAGAAATAAATTAGCTTGTTAAATTTCTTTATTTTCCCAAAGCAGAGGAAGTCAAAGTTATAAATATTCCCTAATAGAGTTGACATGTATTTGCTGATTATCTTGTTTATGAACTTTTTCTATGTTCTGTGAAAGTCTTATTTTACAATCAACAGATTGGATAAGATAGTGATTATGTATCTCTTGCTTTATCTTTCACATGTATTCTATATATATATTCTCTTAAAGAAATCTGATGTCAGGATTAATTTCCTTCTTGACTGACTCACTGCAGTACCCTTTATTGCTTCTCTTATGTTTATAATTTATCCTTTTCTTGCTATTAACTGAAGTTTAAAATAGAATCTTTAGCATTATACTTTGAATATTTTTGAAGATTTGATTATTATGGAAATTATAGATATCATGTCCTTATTTTCCCCAGAATTTATGATTAGGATATAGGAATTTAAAAAATAATATCATATCATTGTTGAGGAAAACTCCATAAAAATAGATTCACTTAAAAGGTTGATTGCTTAACACAGTTAGGATTTTAACTGGCAAGATGTGGTTTGTTTGGTTGGCTTTTTGGACTTCTTCATAATTGACAGCAGTAATTATCCTGTTCAAACTCAAACTGAAATTAATCAGTGATACATTTTGTGTTTATAGGACAAATTATCATGCTAATAAATTCAGAAAATTTATGCTTTTTTGTATTCAGTAAAATTTTTTTTTTCATTGTCATTTTGTGGATTAGCGTTTTCTTTTCTTTTTTTTTTTTGCATTACTATGAACCAAATATATTGTGTAATATATTGTTTGATTTAAAAAAAAAAATTTTACATGTATCCATCCATTACATTTTATTGAGAAATGTATATATTTATTCATGTTTACTTTTTAGTTTTTTTTATATTTTCAATTATTAAATGTACAAAATAAAGTTAAAAAAAATGTTAAAAAAATAAAAATAAACAGAAAAAAAAAAAAAAAAAAGAATCCCTGGTCTAGAGGGAGGAGTGTAGCCTGAGGAAAAAGAATTGGGAAGTGGGGAAGGAACTGGCCAAGGAGCCTGAGGCAGTGCTGATGGCAGAGCTGGGAGAAAACTGAGAGACTGTGGGTATGTGGACTGAGAGAGAATAGGTTCAAGCATGGGGAGGTAGCGTTTTCTTTTAGGAACAGACTTCTGAGATGAGGTAATGCTGTAGTTTCTCATTCTTGGTATACTCTTTTTTTCAAGTATTAAAAATTGAGTTGATTCTCACAGTATCCCTTTTGAATAGGCACATAGAAGTGTAATTAGTGTCTTGGTTACTTACATGATAAATTAAAGATGATGAGTACTTTGGCTGTGTAATTTATACCTAGAATTCAAAACTCAGAAACATCTAGGCCAGAGTAGCCACTCATATACTCAGTTTTCTTTCATGCCCAAGATAGCCATTCTTACTCTGTATCAAAATATGAAGAAATTGTCTTTGGGATTGAATAAAAAAAACAGTAATAAAATTCCTTGAATTAATCTTGCATTTCAGCTTTGATCCTTAATAAAGAACCCTCAGTGTAAATGTGGGTATGAATGTTTACTTGATTTATTATAATCAGTTAATTTTAGTAAATGAGAAACACATTCATTTTTTTCTAACATCTTGATTTAAAACAAGGTTTGTGTTTTCTTTAGAAAATAATCTTTCAAGAAAACTGAAAATTTATGCAGAATCAGGTAATTTTAGTTGTAATTTAAAATATCTAACTTCATAAATAAAGACTTAAAATCCAAAGGTGACGTTTAATTTTTAGGACTAAATTTTTAGTATGTGGTTGCCAGTATCATATTTATAAGCACTATCTTTAAGAGGTCTTCAGGTATTACTTTCTCAAAGATCTTCCTTGAGACCCTCTGTTACTGACCCAGGCAACCTGGCATTACAAACACCAACTGATATAGTTAACAGATGCACTGGGAAAATAAAACACCTGCCAGAAGTATTGTCTTTCGTACCAAGTAACATTGTGACCTTGGCAAACCACTTAAGTTCTTTGGGTCTTAGTAAAAAGGAGAGTTTGGAATTGGTAACCTCTTAGGATTCTTGAAGATATTAGGGACTAGAATTTCATTCAGGTAATATATACATATAATATTTCTGAAATAGATGGCATTATTCCCATTTTACAGATGGAAATTTCCTGTTTTAGACTCCATGTCTAAGTAATGTGCTCAGTCATGTAGCTACTAAGCAACCAAGCAAGAAGTTGAACCTTGGTCTATCTCATTCTACATCCATGTTCTTTTTATTACCATTCTGTTTCCTCAACATCAACTTTGCATTAGACCACCATATTTTATTTGTTCTTAAAATTTGTTCTGTTTCTTAATGTAATGCTTTTGCATTAAAGAATCTATCACGCAGGAAAACCAGAAGTCAAGGATCAGGTCTGTCCATGAGATGTGCCTGAAGTAGACATATGACCAGTTTTAAAATAATATACTAGATCTTAAGTTTCTAAGAGATGATCAATGTTTTCAAAATTATCTTGAATTTATTTCAGTAATGTCACTCTTATTCAAAAATCACTTTTGGAAATATTCTTTTGGAGTTTCTTTAGTACTTTCAACCTCATTCTTTTAACTACATTCTATGGTGGGAAATTACATCTTTTAAGAATGGATTTGATATTTGGGAAAAGCAAAAAGTCATTCAGAATCAAGTTTAATAAATAAAATTAGGGACTAAAATGGGGAATGCCATTTTTGGTTAAATACAAACAGTGAATAAAGGGGTGGAACCTAATTTTGTGTCATTTATAAGGAACTAAGAAAGCAGTAAGAAAGAGGAGTTCCAAAATCATTTTGTGCAATGGCAACTTGAAATAGTCTCTCGAAGTGGCTACTCTGAATGGAAATATGCTTTATTTGGATGTAAATTATGCTATATCGGTAAAGTTACATCTTAAGAGAGTTATACCTGTTAGTTCTCTGTTCTCCACTTAGGCTTATTTAGTATTGTACTTTAGAGAAGAGTTGGTAAATGAATTGTAAATGGCAGGTATTTATTTCCATTTTAAAGGAGATCTATAAACCAGTGGTTTGTATGGACTAAAACTACTTCATTTGCTAAGTGTTAGTCTACACTTTGGTGCAAGCTTCCATCTAAGTTGAATTTTCTGCAAAATTATTTTAGTCTATAATATAAATTCATGTATGACTGAATGACTTTTAGTTATCAGTGCTATACTCTATTGGTATAGATAATAAACAATTAATAATACATCGATATAGCTTGAGGCAGAGGAACTTGTGATAGGAAGATTTCATTTTATCTTTTGAAGGTAGTACTTTTCTTGATTTAAATTCCTAGATGGAGGAGTTTAATGAGTTTTCTTCATTGGTAAGTGTTAAAGAATACTAAGGGAAATGTATGTGGCTCAAGTGATTGGGCTCCCGTCTACCATATAGGAAGTCCAGGGTTCGATTTCCGGGGCCTCCTGGTGAAAGGCAAGTTGGCCTGAGCGGAGATCTGGCCCATGCGGAGTGCTGGCTCATGTGGAGTGCTGGCCTGTGCAGAGAGCTGGTGCATCAAGATGACACAACAGAAAGAGACACAGAGAAGAGACAGCAAGAGAGATGCAGCAGACCAGGGAGCTGAGGTGGTACAAGAGGTTGAACACCTCTCTCCCACTCCAGAAGGTCCCAGGATCGGTTCCTGGTGCCACGTAAAGAGAAGACAAGCAGACACAGAAGAACACACAGAGAGCAGACAGCAAGCTCAAAAACAATGAGGGTGGGGTTGTGGGAATAAATAAATAAACAAATCTTAAAAAAAAACCTAGAAAAACTGAAAAAAATGCCCCTAGCACCTTTTCAGCACTACTTTTGCCTTTGAGGTTCCAAAATAATGCATTCATTCATTCATTAGTTCAATAGATGTTTGAGCGCAAGCTACTATGCAAGGGACTGAAAATTCAGTGGAAACCAGACAGACATGCTCCCTGATCTCTTTGAGCTTATGTGTGTGGGAGGGTTGGAGAATGGACAATAAACTACTACTTGCACAATTCACTATGTAATCACCATTTTGGCAAGTGCTAAGAGGATGAAATATAAGGTGACATAAGAAGTTGCTGATCCAGTGGGGGAGGGAGCCCAAGGAAAGTGACTTCAGTTGAGGGAGAAAAAGAAGAATATTTCTGGCAGTACATTTTGTTTGAAGATCCTGGAACAGCAAGGAACTTAGTTTTCCTAGGAACTGAAAAAAGGCCACCATGATTGGCATGTAACAAATGAAGAGAGTGATAGCAGTGTGGGAAAGTAGGCAGGGACTGGATCATGTGAGGCCTTATAGACCATATTAAGGATTTTAATTTTTGTTTTAAGATCCCTGAGAAACCATTAACAAATTATTAAAATTTTTTAAAAATTAATTTTTTTGTTAGAGAAGTTACGGGTTTACAGAATAATCATGCATAAAATACAAGGTTCCCTTATACCACCTTGTTATTAACACCTTGCATTGATGTGGTACATTTTTTATAATTGATGAAAATATACTTTCTTGAATTTAAATGAAGTGTATTTGTTTGTCAATACCCTCCTGTGAACATTTAAAGGGATAAATTCTTGTCAAATTAGAAGTACAAAGGTTATTAAAAAAGGTGATTTCCTATCATTTACTGATGTGCTCAGTAGGCATACCTACTGTTTTTAAGAGAGCAGTGACTTTTTTGGAGGTGTGGGATACTCATAGTAGGTAAGAAAAGTGGATATGGTGGCTTGCTCAGCATTCTTTGAGGAATTGTATAGTTTGCTCACTTAAGTATCTTAAAAAAGAGGCAGTAAGGATGGGAGCCACTGGTATGAGGCCAAGAACTGTGCTGTATGCTCTTTGACTTTTCACCTTGAAGTTGTTTATTATACTAAGTAAATTTTAGGTATTGGGGCCTGGGGATTGAACCTGGTACCTCAAATGTGAGAAGCCGGTGATCAACCCCTGAACCATATCAGCTTCCCTGAGTTATTTTTTTCATTTGTTTTGCTTGTTGTTTGTTTTTGTTTTTTCAGGAGGCACCAGGACCTCCTGTGTGGGAGGCAGGAGCTCAACTGCTGGAGCCACATCCTCTACCTGCTCATTTGTTTTTGCTCGTTTTCTACTCATTGTTTTCGCTTGTTGTCTGTTTGTTGTTTTTGCTTGTTGTCTGCTTGTCTTTTTTAGGAAGGACTGGGAACTGAACCGGGGACCTCCCGTGTAGGAGGCAGGCGCTCAACTTCTTGAGCCACATCCGCTCCCCTGCTAAGTAAAGTGTTAATGAAAACTTGGGAGGTCAGAGTGACTGTAACTTGAAGAATCTTTGAGTGAAAGTGTTCAGCTTTTCAATTAATATTGCTATATGATTATTATTACTATTACTTTGATTAAAAAGTAGTAAAAAGTAATGTATTTCTTTTAGTTTTTCATTTAATATCCTGTTAATCGGTTACCTCTCCATTTTTAGTTCTTTTCTTTTTGTCCATAGTGTTGTCTACTAACATTTAATGCACTCTTTTTTTAAACTTCTCTGCCCTTTCATTTGACTTTTTGCCTAAACTTTCTTTTTTTAATTTAAAATTTTTTTTATTGATGTGCGTGTGTTTCCCTGTATACATGGCTGTTGGGTGGCATGGTTCTAAAGTAGATAGCTCAAATTATAGTTCACACTCTTAAGTAAGGAATTCAGGATACTTTTTCCTTCTACTTATCTAGTAGCTGCTCTTAGGGCTTCTCTTAAGAGAGTTTCTTATTCTTTTAAATTTTGAATCTCTTCCTCAAAGCTCTAATCTGAGTAATGCAGATATCGCACAGGTACATTTTCCACCCCTAAACAGAACGAATTTGTCTACTATGCTATAGCATAGTATACTATACTTTACTATACTTAAAGGGACTGTTGAACTATACTTAAAGGGACTGTTCTCTCTGGTTGTCTGTCATCCCTTTAATCATTCTTTTTTTTTTCTTTTTTAAGGATTTATTTATTTATTTACTTTTATCCATTTTTACACCCCTTCCCCCTCCCCCCCGTTTTTGCTGTTTCTGTGTCCATTCGCTGGGCAACTCTGTGTCCATTTTCTGCCCTCTCTTCTCATCCTACTCCTCCTGTCTTCACTGGGATTCAATCCTTGGAATCTCTGATGTAGGAGAGAGGCATCCTGCCCGCGCCACCTTAGTTGCTGGTTTTTCGGTGCGTCTCATCTTGCCTCTCCCTTGTGTCACTCTCCTATTATGTCATCATCTTGCTGTGTGGCTTGCGGGAACTGGTGGTGCGCCCGCGCACAGGGCCTGGCGGCCCACGCACCTTCTATATATTTTTTAAATTTTTACCAGGAGGTCCCAGGGATCGAACCCAGGTCCCTCCATATGGGAGATGGACGCCAACCAGATATAGCCCCCTGTTATATCTCTTAAGGTTGACCAAAGATACCTAGAGTTACAGTCTTTTCCCATACAGGATGGTCATATAATAAATCAGGCTTAGTTTATCACCAGCATTCTAAAAACCAGACCTAGGGAGGAAAACGAGGTCTGGGGACACATGCATGGTTTCTTTTTTTTTTTTTTTTTTTTAAAGATTTTATTTATTCATTCATTTATCCCCCCCTTGCTGTCCGTGCTCACCGGGCCAGCCAACCACGCCGTGCGGGCGGGCCCACCCCCACCAGGAGGCCCCCCCAGGAACCGAACCCAGGGCCTCCCATGTGGCAAACGGGAGCCCCACTGATTGAGCCACAGCCGCTTCCCTTTATGGTTTCTAATATAGCGAATGTTTAGCCCACCCTGATTATCACACCTTTAATCATTCTTGAAGATGTTTGATTAAAAAAGTTTTGCATGGGGGCAGATGTGGCTCAAATGGTTGGGCATCCATCTCCCATATGGAGGGACCTGGGTTCGATCCCTGGGACCTCCTGGTATAAAAAAAAAAAAAAAGTTTTGCAATCCTCATTTTAAAAAACATAATCTTTAGCTGTATCAGACACTTAAAAATCTTCTTTTAACAAACAAACAACAGTTTATGGTGGGTCTTAACTAGATATTTAGTTACTAATCTTATTATTAAGAACTTTTTTTCCAATTTAGATTTCTTGAAATGGAGCTACCTTTTATTTATGAATATATAGAAAATATTTTGAAGAGTGTTTTATAATGTGAAATGTTATCATCATGAAAGGAAAACTTAAAAGGGAAAAGTCATACATGATTTTGAACAGTATAACTCATCAATAAATTTTATGTGTTTGTATTTTAGCAACTACATTAATATATAACATATGGGCCCAAGAAAGCAAGAGTGGATAAAGCTGTGTTTTAGCATTTACATGCTCCACTCTGAGCCAAGACTTTAGACTGGATATTGCTGTGATGTGGATGAACAGATAAAACCTTGCTTGTTAGTTGAATGTCACTACATGATATCCTTTATTAATGAGGAGACTTGAGTTAATTTGATCCTGTAGCTTTGTTGTCCTCAGCATAGCTTCATTGCTGCTACTCTGTTTAAAGGTCAATATTACTGCCCTTTAATATTTCATCTCTCTGTGCATCTCATTCTCTCATTGTACATTTCTGTATGTTTCTCTCATTCTGGTAACTAAATTAACTCAAGTTTTTACTAGCTTTCATGACTGTCTCTTTCCAGAAAAAATACATTGAAAAGAACACTTTCCTGTTCTATGTGTAAAATATAGAAAGAATTTATTCTGTTATATATATAAAATCTTAATATTTAAGTTAGTTTGAACACCAAAAGAATACTAGCCTTGCATTTTTTTATTAAACACTTTTAAATGTATGCATATACAAATACTTCAAAATTATAACTGCCCATAATCTTAGTCACATTAGGTCTCTTGAAATGTAATTTTAGCAGAGTTATTTAACTCCAGAATTCTGATGACGTTTAAGTAGTATGTTATGAGTTAATTCTTGTTATAGCTGACTAGTTCTCTGAGATATTTTATGTCTTGTTTTTTAAAATAAGTCACTCAAAGAATTCAGATTTTGGAAAAACTGGAAAACGTAAAGGCTTTTGTAATTTCAGGAGCACAATGACAGCTGCACAGCAAGCCCATATGTTGTTTAGCTATAATTATATTTAAATAATTATTTTTTCTTTGGGGAAGAGCTATGGCTAACCTCCAAGAGACTAAAACTGATGATTGTAAGCATTCACATTTTCTCAACAGAAAGAAGGAACTTTTTCTTTTTTCCTATTTTAAACACTTGGATATTTTTGTCTTGTTTCATAGCATCAAATAAATGAAGTTACTATTCTGGATCCTACTGTAAAATTTAAATGAATATTTGCCTCAAATGGGAAGATTGCACTTTAAAAAAAATTATTATTGTTACTTCAGTATATGGACTTGCTGCCACAGGCACACTAATTTTGTCATCTGCACACGACTTGCTTCTCTCCACCTACGTTCTTCTGCACATTACCATTCCCTCCACCTGCAGTATCCTCTTTCCTTCCATCCTTTTCCTTTTCTTCTTTTGAAACTGGCATCTAAAATTATTTCCTCTAGAAAAATTTTCTTGATTTAACTCCATGTGCTTGTTACTTATTTTCTTGATATTATCTTTTTTTTTTTTTTAAGATTTATTTTATTTTTTATCCCCCCTCTTGTTGTTTTGCGTTCGCTGCCTTGCTCTTTATGTCCATTCACTGTGTGCTCTCTGTGTCTGCTTCTCTTCTCTTTTCATCTTCTCTTTAGGAGGCTCTGGGAACCAATCCTGGGACCTTTGATGTAGGAGAGAGGCACTCAATTGCTTGAGCCACCTCAGCTCCTTGGTTTGTTATGTCTCTTTGTCTCTTTTGGTTGCACCAGCTCTCCACCAGGCTGTCTCTCCGTGTGGGCCAGCGCCCTTTCACCAGGAGGCCCCCTGGAAACGAACCTGGACTTCCCATATGACAGACAGGAGCCCAATTGCTTGAGCCACATCTACTTCCCTCTTGGTATTATCTTAACACTTAAAATGGATAGATACAGATTCAACTCTTACAAGTTGTGTTTCTATGATGAATCAGATATAGGGTTACTATTATATCTCATTTAATTTTTGCAGCTATCTTTTGAGTTATTCTCATTTTATAGATGAAATTAAATAAATTCCTTTAGTTACACTCCTAGTTTTAGTTGTGCTGGAATTAGAACTTAGTTTCTGATGAAAAAAACATTGCTTTTTTTTTTTTTTTTTTTTTTTTAACCATGTCATTTGCCTTTATTTCTGTAGTCTTTCCTCGCCCAATCAATGCACCAATAGCAGTTACAAAAAAATAAACTACTTTATTAAGGTGTAAATTATATAGAATAAAAAGTACTATCTTAAATGTACAGTTTGATGCATTTTGACAAATGTATATGACCATGTAACTACCATCACAATCAAGATAAAGAATATTCCCATCACTCCCCTTTGTACTTAATCTCCATTCTCATAGACCCTCCTACTTCTTGCCCCAGGCAACCACTGATCTGGGTTCTGTTGCTATAGATTGTTTTTTTCTGTTCTAGAATCTAATATGAATGGAATCAAAGTATGTCATCTTGTCTGGCTTCTTTTGCTCGATATGATTTTGAGATTGTTTCTTTTTATTGCTAGATATTCCATTGTCTGAATGAATATACAGTACTACAATTTATTTATTCATACACCAGTTGATGGACATTTGACTTGTTTCCAGTTTTTGGCTATTATAAGTAAAGCTTCTATTAAAATCTCTGTACAAATCTATGGGTAGACATATTTACATTTTTCTTGGGTAAATACATAGGAATGGCTATACCATTTTCCTTTCCCATCAGCAGTGGATGAGAGTTCCAGTTTTGCTACATCTTTGTCAGCACTTATATTGTCAGTTAAAACTTTTTTAGCCATTCTGGTAGTTGTGTAGTAGTATTTTATTGTGACTTTTCATTTGCGTTTCTCTAAAGACCAGTGGTGTTGAACAACTTTTTATGGGTTGGTTATTTATTTTGCTGAAGTGTTTAAATCTTTTGTCCATTTTTTTTTACCAGAGGCAAGTGGGAAGCGGCTGTGGCTCAATCAGTAGGGCTCCCGTTTACCATATGGGAGGCCCCGGGTTCGGTTCCCAGGGCCTCCTGGTGAAGGCAAGCCCGCCTGCATGGCGTGGTTAGCTGACCCAGCGAGCACAAGCAGCAAGGGGGGGGATAAATGAATAAATAAATAAAATCTTAAAAAAAAAAAAAAAAAAGAAAAACGTTAGATAAAGCTCACATTTAATTTAGTTTCTGATTACCATGTAAATAGGAGTGAAAAAATCTCAGATTAATGAATACAACTCTTGGGTTATAAAATAGCACCCAGATGCTTTCATCTTCCTTCTTTTCTTAAACCATCTTATTTTAGAATAAAAATAATAGAAAAGATAAATGTAACATGTATTTAATTATATATTGATTTTTATATATGGCTTTTGTTTCATGTATATACTTCATCCTTTTAATTAATTGTGTGTTTTCTAGACAGGGATTTTTATCTTCTGTTTATTTTGTGTCCTTTTCTTCTTTTCTCATATACTGGAAATATTCAAAGTACTTGGTTATGAATTTTAATTAACTTGTTTTGGTGAATAATAATTCCTATGCTGTAGTTGATATATATGTATATACACACACACATATATATATATTTTCTTACTACTGAATCACATCTATCCTTTGAAAGACACTTCTAAGCTTTGCACTTGATGCAATTTAGAATTTTATAAAAATAAGTAGGTAATGAGGTAGAAGTAGGGATTAATAGTCTCAAATTTATGAACACCTAATTTCCCCTTTTTAACTTGCTGATACCTGTTCATTGTGCTTACATACCTTAGAAAGTTGGTTATCGCTTGTGTCTATACCTAGAGTTGCTTTTTTTTTAGATTGATTTATTTACTTTATTTTTCTTTATTTATCACCCCTCTCCCCCAGATGGTTCCCTTGTCTGTCTGCTCATTGTTTGCTTGTCTTCTCCAGGAGGCACCGGGAACTGAACTTGGGACCTCCTACATGAGAGGTGAATGCCCAATGGCCTGAATCACATCCACTCCCCACGGGCTGTGGCATCTGCTGGCTTGTGGCATCTGCTCATTGGGGTGGGGGTGGCATCTCCCTCGTTGCCACAGGGGCAGCATCTAGCTTGTTGTGGTGGGGGTGGCATCTGCTCATCCTCTTTTAGGAGGCACTGGGACCTGAACCCAGGAGCTCCTATGTGGTAGTGGGTGCCCAACTGGTTGAGCCACATCTGCTTCCCTGTACTTTCTTAAAGATTGCAATAGATTGTAAAATTGTCAGACAAATGGAAATGTCAGTCAGCTGCTTAAAGAAATATTTTTAATTATGTCTCTTCTCTTAGTACTAATCATGCAGTTGACCACAAATCCTTCATTTGATAGTAGATGAGAAGAAATAAAGCAGGAGCCCAAAGAAAGCACCTTAGAGAATAGGATCCAAACTAAATTTGAGGTAGAGAAAGATCACATTTCTGATTAATCCGTTTTTTCTCCTTATGATTCTAATCAAAACCTGACCTTGCATGATATTTATCAAAGATTTTATTAAATGGACTTAAAATAGCTACCTAGAAACTCATAGGTGAATATTATACTATTGTTGTATTTTTTCTTGTGATAACATGTATGGCATTTTATATTCTGGGTCTCACATTGATTTCATTTATATAAATTCATTAAAAATATATTGAATTTTTTGAATATATATATTTTTATATATATAAATTAAAAAAAAAGTGGAAACAGCGAGATGGAGAGGTGAAGAATTTTCTTGTTTATTGTTTGTCAGTTTTTGTTTACTATTTTGAAATAATGAAAATACTCTAATAATGATTGAAATGATGAATGCACAACTATGAGATTATACCAAATACTATTATTGTACACATTGAATGAATTGTATGCTTTATTAATATGTACCAATAAAATAGATTTGTTTAAAAAATAAATAAATAAAAGAATATCAAGGATCAAGACTTGGTAAAAATAAATAAATAAATAAAAATAAAAATATATTGAAATATTTCTTTGGAGTTAGCCTATTTTGGTTGTTAAAATAAAAGCATATCCATGTTAACTTTATTTGGTTGAAGCATGACTTAAATCAAGTAATTTACCAGAATGATAAACTCACACTCTAGAAGTAAAAGCTGAAGAACTGAGTTTTAGAAAGAATAGTCACTTAAAGTAGCTCCAGGGGTCTAGAGAACAGGAAGGGATAGACAGTCTTTCTGGAGCCTCCGTTAGGATAGATTGATCATCTCTAATTGTTTTTCCATTCATGCAATAACTGGAGAGTGAGACAATTTGGACTGGTTGGCCTGACTTGGCTTTGTTTCCCATTCTTTGCAAGAAGAGGGCAGATACCAAGAATATCATATAATGTCACTGTTAATCTAATGAATTTTAATTTTTTAAAAATTTAAATTTTTAAAACACTCTGTGTAACAAATCTAATATTTGTACCCTATTTTATTATCAGGTAGTATGGCTTATAGGAATTTTATTAGACCTATGATTTGTGTAACTGGAGGATGAACTAAAAGATTTTCTCTCTATTTGGAGAATTTGATAATAAATTGAGAATGTTAAAGTTGGAAACAACCTCCCAGAAATAATAACCTGTGAAGGAAGGGAAATGAATATTGTAATGGGAGAGAATATTTGAACTCTCTTATGTTTTGAGCATTGTGATTCTATTTTTGTTTTATTATTTAAATTATAGCCTTTTAAAATGATAAAGCAATTGTACTGTATAGTTAAGCATATTCATATGAAATGGCCTAGGAACCAAATAGAGAATTGCATATAGTTAAGGAGAAAAGTTATAAACCTTGATGATGGATTGCATATAGTTAAGGAGAGAAATTATAAACCTTGATGATGGATCACGGGTGTCTGAAAAATTTGATGTCTATTTTAACACATTGCCTTTTCTTTAATTATTTTTTCAGTCTGCAAAATTATGTTGTTACTATTTCTCAGATTCCTCCCTGCCCCACCTCCCCCTGCATAGGTTAGGGTAAAAAGGTTGTCAGAATATGCACATTGCTCTTATTTATTGGCTGTAGGTAGGGTGCATTTTATATCTTTAACTCATTTTGGATACTTTTTGGATAAAAGGTATTGATTGGTGAGAAGTTTTATTCTCACATTGATTAATCTGTTCTAGATTCATTATTGTGTGATGAAGGCAGGTAATTTTAAAAAAATAAAAAATGAAAAGAATCAAAGTTTGCTGTGGTTTTGAGTGACTTCACATAGTTCCTCTTAAAATAATATATCATAAATTTTTCACCCAACATAGTATTTTCTGAAACAAAGTACTCTTCTTTATATGATACCACCTAGTTTAATTGGAGTAAATGTTGGAGAAATTAGACTATTACCTCAATTTAGTGAGCCAGATTTTTTTTTTCTCTTCTTAGCCAAATATTATAAGCCCCAAGGAACAGTCCAAAACAGAATAAACCAAGATTTCTGTTTAGAAAAGAAAAATTTTAAGGACCACATTTGTCAGTCTTTATGCTATCTTTTGGTCAGTTATTACAGTACCTAGTGTTTTTTTTTTTTTTTTTTTTTCCTGCTCAATTACTATAACATCAATGTTACTAGGTTAGATTTTATGTTTCACTATATGGTCTGTTCTTTCTGTTATCCTTTTTTTTACTCCAGTATTGAAGGCTTCCAAGTGCTTGGTGTTTGTATACACACAATGCTCTTTCCTTATTGTTTCAATTTGATATGCCTCATCTTAGTAAATATTTTCCACTCTACTCTCCATTTCTTGAAATCCATGTAAGTTTGCCAGGGAGCTGCCTGCTGAAATGTACAAGCAGCTGGTCTCATGGGTTGGACCTAAGGTGTAAGGTGGGGATAATACTTTGTAACCAACAGTAATTATTGAAAGTCAAATGAAGATTGCTGGTGGGTTTGGAAGTTAACTAGGAAAAAGGAGAAGAATGATGTTGCTTATGTAACACTTAAGTAAGTGGGTTTTAGTGGCTTTGTGCTTGTTTTATGATGATAATTGAATGATAAAAGATGATGTAGTGATTTAAAAAAAGTACACTAACGCTGGTGCTGAGGATCATGGTGGTTATGATAGGATAAGAAAACCTATTACTCTTGTGTTAAAATCTAGATATAATCAAATTTTAGCTTTGTTCAGTGATGATTAGGTTTTCTGTATACTAAAATGACTAAAAGACTTATTGACATCTCTACAGGGATATCAACTTATATAGAGAATGTGAAACTTTCTAGTTTTTTTCCTCTCTAAAATAATTGTTCATATAACAATTTTTGATAACTTGAGATTTGTTAGGAACTCAACTGTTGCATTATTGAAGAATAGATAGTATTGAAAAAATTTTCATGTAAACAATAGTGACAGCCATTTATCATGTGTATAGTTAGGTTCATGTATGTAGTTCATTGGGTGAGAACTTGTATTGTCTTTGGAAATAGATATGGAATCAAGTCCTCCCCTGTTAGTGATGTATCTTTTTTTTTTTTTTTTACCGGGAGGTCCCAGGGATCGAACCCAGGTCCCTCCATATGGGAGACGGACGCCCAACCATTTGAGCCCCATCCGTCCCCGTGATGTATCTTTGGTTATGTTAATCAACCCCTTATGATCTTCATTGCTTTTATTTTACCATAAAGAACCTGCTTGCCTGAAGATGAAGAATAGTTTGCTCCTTTGTCTTCCAGTCTCCCAACTTCTTAAATGTTTAAGAAGCACCTACTATTTCCCATGTACTATTCTCCATGTTTGGAATACCTTAGTTACCAAAACAAACTCTTTCTTATCATGGAGATGAAATTTTATTGGGGGATACACACAAACAATAAATAAATCTTTAATATGTCAGGTTTTAAGTGTTATAGAGAAAAATAAAGTGGGTAAATAGGAGAACACAAAGTGGGGGAAGGTAAGTGTATTAGTCAGTCAAAAGGGTGCTGATGCAAAATACCAGAAATCTGTCGGCTTTTATAAAGGGTATTTATTTGGGGTAGAAGCTTACAGTTACCAGGCCATGAGGCATAAGTTACTTCCCTCACCAAAGTCTCTTGCCGCATGTTGGGGCAAGATGGCTGCCGACGTCTGCCAAGAGTTCAGACTTCTTGGGTTCCTCTCTTCCTGGGGCTCTGTTTCTCTCCAGGCTCAGCTGCTGTGCTCACTCCACAAGGTCAGCTGTAGACTATCAGGCAAATGGCTCTGTCTCTCTCCCTGGGGCTTCGGCTGTGTCTAAGGAGCCATCTCTATTCCTCTGTGTTCTTCTGCTGTGTTCTCTTCCCAGGCTCCAGCTCAAAACTCTCCATCAGAACTCCAACTCTGTCCTTTGCCATGTCTTTTATCTGTGAGTCCCCTCCCACCATGGGGTGGGGACTCAACACCCTACTTACGTGGCCCAATCAAAGCCCTAATCATAATTTAATTAAGTAAAAGTAAATCCTTGTATCCAATACACTCTAATACTCCCAGAGGAAAAGACCAGCCTACCAACATAATCCAATATTTCTTTTTGGAATTCATCAATATCAAACTGCTGCAGTTGGTTACTATTTTGTAATTATAAATTCCCCATGGTCAGGGAAGATCTCTTTGATAAGGTGACACTGAAGCAGAGAGATTTGGAAAGAGTGAAGGAGTGAACCATAGGGAAGAACATTTTGGGCAAGGTGTGGAAATCTGTTTGACATGTTAAAGGAAAAACACTGACACTAGTATGTCTGGTACAGAAATGACCAAGCAATTAGTTACTTCCCTTCTCTGAGACTCAGTGAAATCTTGAAAATGGGGCTAGTATGACACATTACTTACCTTATAGGTTGATGTGATTACATGCTTTTTTGAGGCTTGTTGGGCAAGTATTTGTTATTTCAGCATGTGTCCTATCTAAGCAGTCACTCAATTCATTAATAATTCCTGAAGCTCTTGGTTGATGGTTAACTTCAGTGCAAAAGTCATTCATTAATTAAGACTGGACTTAACAAGGTGTGATTTGCATCTAAAAAGATTCTTCAGTTTGTTTAAAAACAGATAGAAATTCTCTTAATTACAACTCTCTAGACATTTACAAAAGTGAAATCTATTAGGAGTGGTTTGTGAATCATTGACATTTAGCTCTTCTATTATTAACAATAACACTTGTGTACTGCAAAGTGAAATGTTACAGAATGTTGTATTGGGTAGTAGTGATACAGACAAGGGAAGAACAGACTTTTCTGATAGATAATTCTTTATCAGTCTCTTGCATTTCAGCATATTTTATAAGCAAAGCACTGACTGCCTTTTGTTTTGGACTATCTTTTCAAGGATATCTTTTTAACCTGAAACAGGTTTGCTTTAATCTGGATTACTGTAATCCTTTATAGGGAGAGTTGAAAGAGGAAGAAGAGAAGCCAGGAGAAGCTGCCATGTGCCTTGTCATGTGACAAAAAAGCCGAGGACCAAGGATGGCTGGCAGCCAGCCCCAGAATGCCATGTATGTTGGGAAGAAAGCATTGCCTTGCTGGTGCATTGGTTTTGGACTTCTCCTAGTCTCAAAATCATGAGCAAATAAATTCCCATTGCTTAAGCCAACCCATTGTATGGTATTTGTTTTGTGGCTGGGAAACTAAAACACATACTTAATGAAAATACCTTTCTATTAAAAAATATATATTTCAGTTGTAATAAAATATTTGATATTTAAATATTGCTTTGATTCCTTACTTTAACTGATTTTTTTGAGTAACTAACTTTGTCCTGATGATGTAGAATAAGGTTTTAGCTGAATTTGAAAAAGCTGAGAAAACTAATGTACTTTACTGATTTGTTGTGGTTATTGTAAGTTACCTCATGATCTTGTTTTTTTCCTCTCAATATATTACTCTGAAGAGAGGTCCTAGTATGGACCTTAAAGTGGAGATGCTACCTTACAACTTATATTCTTTTGCATTGCATTGATTATGTCAGCATTATTTAGAGAAGAGGTAAAACTGCTGGCTATTAGATTGTGGAATGTTAGACCTGCAAGGAACCCCAATACTTGCCAATTAATCTCATAATTTTACTTATGAGGAAACTGAGGTCCAGAGATATCAAATGGTTTTTCTGAAGGCCCACAGCTAATTTTTAATAGAGGTGGGGACTTGAACTGAGGTTTACTGTCAGCAAGTTTAATATTCTTTATATCTCATCATGCTGTATCAGGACAGGAATGAAACAGTTTATGGAAATGTCTCCCAGTATTTGGTACAGTAGTGGCAGTACTGTACATTAGTGAACATTTTTAATTTTTGGAGTTATATATTATAATGTGTATTAGAAAAAATGGAACTTGAGTCAAACCAAAAATTCATAGACTTTACTAGATAAAGCAAATTAAATTTAAAATAATAGTGAGTGAAAAATTTAAGTAACTGCATGTTAATAATACATGGCAAAAATTGTGTAGTTGGTACTCCAAATAAAAACAGTTATAGGGAAAATATTTAAGTTAATATCTGATAGCATAGTTACATGGCTGATGGAGAAATACACATTTGAAAAAAGTTCAGTTCATACTTTTGTGCTATGTATTGATAAATAGAACCCAACAATTTCATTAAATAATTGCCTATTAATAGGTATATTCTTTTTAATATTATACATGTTTTCTCCTCTTAGGTTATTTAAAACATCTCACAACAAGACATGTATACTCTGGCTATGCCAGAAATTTGTTTGAATTCAAATTTAAGTGGTATATATAGGAAGAGTTTGTCACAGTGGAAAGCAACATGAATGACCTTTTTAAAAAAACTGATGTACAACTTATATACACTAAAGTGCACAAATCTTATGTACATCTCAATGTACTTTTACATAGGTATACATCTGTGTAACTACCACTACATCTCCTCTTACTTTTTCATCAGCTTTGATTTGGGTGAAAAGGAGATGCTTTAGAAAATTGTAAGAAAGAACAAAACAGTGAGCTCCTTTTTTTTTCCCTTAAAAATTATTTTTTCCCTTAGGGAAATATAAAAATAAATATATGGTTAGTTTTTGAGTAGCTAATACAGATTGACACAGTGGAAATGACAGATTTTCTTACTGGAAACTCAGTAGGAACCTACTATGAATACTATTGGCTTAGGACTTTGTCCATTTACCATAACCATATCACAATTTTTTCAGCTATTACAGTTGGACTTTATTTAGGTACTTTTTTCCCTTTTAAAACTTTAAAAGTTCTAGCACTACTTAATTCATGGCAATCCCTTAAGCAACAAAGTTAAAGTCTAGCTTGCTTGAAAATTTTAACCTATTAGCAGAAAGGGTGGGGTCATTTGGTCATAAATGAGACAAGAGGTCATTAAGTTTAAATAGTTCAGTGTGAATAACCAGTATATCATGGAAAAGGGTCACAATGCCACCATAATTGATTTCTTTGTAAATGGAGCTAGACAAATTTGTTATCTTTGAGGCAAGTAGATACGTCTTGAATCTGATTTCTAATTATGGTATTTCTTAATTGGAAAAATTCACACCACTTTTTAATACACTTCTTTTGGTAGGCAGAAACATTAATCTTGTTATTTACACCACTTTACAGTTGCAACATGTTTGCATAATTAGGAATTGAGTTTTGGCTACTGTGAAAACCCAAGCTGTGTGTTATGAACAGTTAAGGATATTATCATTCACACTATCAAAATGCTTATTTAGTTGGTTTAAGGAAGATTTGGACCCTGTTATTGGATTCTTCAAGTATAAGAAATGCTTTTAGGAAGAAAATGGAAGATAAGTAAGGTGATGGAAAGAAATACTCTGTGCCTTTTATGCAACACATTATTCTTTTGACAGCTTTCTTGTTATAGGGCAAAAGAATGTAAAAAATTTACCTATTTGCCCCTCACCCCATTTCCTTATAGTGACTAGAAGAAACTATTATAGAATGGGTCCTCACCAGTGGTTTGGTTCATTTGTTAAGACTTAATTAAATAGCATGGTTAAATATGAGTTGTTAAATCCAAAATATACAACTTGAATAAAGTAGGGCTGCTATTATATGACCAATTTAATCCTGTCCTTCTGTCTTCCCATATCTCCTCCCCCACCATCTCATCATCACAAATGGAATATATCTACTATGTATGATATAGTGCTGCTGAGAATATAGACGTGAGTAAGAATTGCCTCCCACCCTAGAGTTTATGCACATTCTCTTTGGAATGTGTTTCTTGCCATTCTTTATTTAGCTAACTACCATTCATCTTTTAGGTCTCAACTTTTAAGCAGTTTTATTGAACTAATAAACTCCTTATATGTCTTTTTGGTTTTTGAGGTTCTTAAAGTCAAATATTTGAAATTTACCATTGCTGTCTATTTCAGTAAACATTACTTGTTACTATTGTATATACAAGTATAAGAGATATTAAAACAATCAATTTCAACACCTAGTGATGGAAGAAGAATATAAGTGAATGAATACATTAATAAATAGATAATATTTATGCTTAATATTTAGCATAGATATTTGTTGAAACCATTTATTTTATAGTAAAAAAATTCATCTAGGTAATTAGCATAAACTATTTTTTGAGACCTTGCCTGAAAGGAAGAAACCTTTTAAAATTAGAATTATCTCCAAAAACATGCTAAAGAGCATGAAAATGATTATTTTATTAGCCTTTAAGTTTTATTTTTTTTCTATTGCTTGCTTTGATGTTGTAACATTGCTCTATTTAATTCTGCAATTCAATTTAATATGAAGAAAATACAAGTTATCTTCTGTTCAAGCAATTTATTTCATGTGGAATAAGGTGATCATACTTAAAAAATGATTGTGTTTATCCAAAGGATAGAATTATGGCATAAATTCACTGTTATAGTAAGAATGCTAAATTGTCATGTTATATATAATAGCATATTATATTAGGTTTAGTGGGCCACTAGGTTTCTCTAAAAAGCAATTATACCAGAAGTTTAGAGTTTGAGTCCTCTTAAAGGGCTTTTACCTCCTATCTCACCTCTTACTTAAATTATTTTCGCGATAGAATTTCTATTTTTAATTGTAAAAATGACACATTCCGTCATATGCACAATACACAAATGTAGAACTCAATGTGTCATTACAAAGCCAACCCTTGTATTAACACTGACCAAGTGAAAAAATGGAACATCGTAGGATTCTCTTCAAAGGTAAACCATTATTTGGATTTCCCTGCCATTCATTAATTTGACTTACTTTTGAATTTTACATGAATGGGGTCATATAGAATGAGTACTTTTGTGTCAGACTTAGACACTTAATATTTTGTAGATGAGTATCATCCATGTCATTTTACTTTTCTTCTTTTGTTGTATAGTATTCCACTGTTTGAATTAACCATAATTGATTTCTCTCTTCTATTCTGCATATTTGGACATCACCCCCTCCCTTAATTTTGGTTATTACAAATAATGTTGCTATAAATATTTTTGTATATGTTTCCTGGTGCAACTGTAAATGTGTTTTTCAAACATTGGTATATATATCTAGCAGTGAAAAGGAGTGAAATTGTCATATCTTTGGGTCTGTACATCTCCAGTTTTAGAAGAATGATAAAGCCAGACTGTCTTCCAAAATGGTGTGCCAACTTAACTACTACCGAACATCAGTGTGTAAGACTTTTTCTTCTTCTGGGCCTTGCCAGTACTTGGTATTGTCAGCCTTTACTTGTAGTCATTTTTGTGGGTGTATAGTGGCACCTCTTTATGGTTTAGAGCTTTTCCTATAGTTATTGTCTATTTCAGCATACTCTTTTGTGAAATACCTGTTTGGATGTCTGTCTCATATTTCTATTGGGTTATGTGTCCTTTTTATTTGATTTATAGGAGTTCTTTATAGTCTGGATATGAGCCATTTATCTATAATATGCGTGGCAATTATCTTCTACATGGCCTGTTGCTTTTTTTTTTTTAATTTATTTTTTATTGTGGGTAAAAATCAAAATTTTCACAATACATACCAATATTTGTAAAATGATATATAAATATATATGCATATATGTGCATTTGCTTACAAAAATGTTATTTATATATATATAAATATATTTTAAGAGGTGCTTAGATTACTCAAAATATTACACGGAACCCACTGGGATTCCCATGTTGCCCACCTCCCACACCTCCCACACAAACAACTCCCACAAGTGTGGCCCACCACCCTCAATGGACTTACACATCCTGGGGCCTTGCCACCAACCATAGACCACAGTTCACATCGTTGACCACTCTCTCTCCCACACAGTTCTGAGTGGTGTGTGCTGATTTAAAATGGCCTACATCCGTTGCCACAACGGTACTCAGGACAACCTCCAAATCCCAAAGAAGCCCCTGTATTTCAACTGCTCGTCCCCTCCCTGTCCCAAAAGTGTCAAGTGGCCACTGGCTCCACCTCATTGTTATAATTTCTTCCATTGCTAGAATCACCATATGTGAACAAGAGAATACCATCAAGTCCACTCTAGTCCATAGTTCTTCCCCCAATCCTGAGGGGACTGGGATGGTGATGTCCACTCCACCTCCAAGTGAGAGAGGGCTTATATCCCATGGATATGGTGGGTGGGATGATCCTGCCTGCAGATGCAGGCCCTCTCCATTCCCTGGGATGGCCATTGCCCATCGTTGTCTCCTCGCCAGGTGACTTGGATGAGTCCATTGAGCTGTAGGGTAGGAGTTGCAGCTCCACCGAGATTCCATGCACACCTGGCACATAGGTAGGCCAGAGGCTCCAGTCTCTGGAAATATACCTAAAAACTTCAGCACCACATATAGGTTTGAATAGAAGGGACTGATGAACCATGTGCAGGGAGGACTTATTTGAGTCCAATTCTGTCACTTTCAGGAGCACAGATTCCAAAATAGAACCCACTGATAAGGCATCAGTCTCTGGGGCTATCCCCCCATACATAGGACCTGGGTGTCTCCAGAGCTCTCAGGAGCCCCTCTGTGTGGGGTGATAGGCACTTAGATGTTCTATGAGCTCCTACTGAGGTGTGCGTAAGAGTTACCTCTGAGATGACCTCCCGACTCTCTTTGAAGTCTCTTAGCCACTTGAACTCATTTGTCTTTACCTTTTCCCCTTTTAATTCAAGGTCTTTTTCCAGTTGTGTTGCCAGTTGGCACTTGGTATTAATCCCTCGTTGCCAGGGAGGCTCATCCCCGGGAGTCATGTCCCACGTTGGGGGGAAGGTAATGTAATCATATGCTGAGTTTGGCTTAGAGAGAGGCCACATTTGAGGCTCTCAGGTGGCAACCCTTAGGCACCCTACAACTGCAGGCTAAGTCTCAGTTACAAGAGCAAAGACTCACAGGGGTAGTCATCAATAAAAAGAACACATCAGTGGGTCATCCTCTTTTGACAGACACTGCCCCTGCACTCAGAGGACTATTGCTGCTCCCTTGGAGACTGTGGCAGAGCTCTCCATGCTAGGAATTCAGATTCCCTCATTTATTGTGTGATTGTCCACCCATCGTGACCATGCCCCATCTTTTGATCTTTTGAACGATTTTGTATATCTTTCATGTATATTCGGATGAACTAATTCCCATGAAACCCCCCTCCCAGACACCCCCCACCAATAATCCCCTGCAGTACCCATTGTAACCCTTCTGTGATCCAAATCCTCCATGAACATGTAGTCCATAAAATAATCAAATACACTTACTAGGAAAAAGAAACAACTATGATAAGCTTACATGCAAGAGACAAACATAAGGAAACTCCGGAAAAAAAAAAAAGAAAGAAAAAAAAGAAAAAAAAAAACCAAATAATCAAAAAACAAAACAAAACAAAATATAATCAGCGGATTGGGACATTCAAAAAAAAATGGGCAAAAAAGCAAAAGAAATGCCTTAAAATATATATATATATATTTTTTTTTTTCTTTCTCTTTTCTTTTCTTTCCTTCCTTTTATCACAGTGTTATCGGATGTTCGGTGTGTCGTGACACCTTCCCCCTCTCAATCCCCATTGTCTCCCAATTTTTCATTTGACTTTCAAAGAAGTTTTAGGTCACAGCAAAGTCACACACGGAGTGCGGGAGACTCTCAGATACCAAACCACCCCCCCTTCCCCACCCCATATTAACCCCCCCCCTTTTGTTTTTGTATGTTAGCATTGTTATAACTGTTATACAGATAGCAAAATATAGCAACTAAACATTGTCGATGATTTACAGTATAGTTTACAATTTAGATGATACAGTTTAATAATTTTGATGATATTTACCATGTCCTGTGTCCATTACGGTAAGGTAATGAAAAACCTTCCCCATGACCACCAAACACCCCATTAGATATTGACTGTTCCCTCCCCCCCAGCCCCCCAGGCCCCTTGATACCACCCTCTCCCGACCCATGGAATGTCAAGATTCACAGTTACATGCCCTGGGAATTTGAACCTGCCCTTCCTAATCCACCCACCCACTAGTGCTGCACCACCAAACAAACCCAGGAACACCACCACACATCTGCCCCATCCCCCAACATGCAACCACACTCTATCCCTTTACCATAGATTATGTCCATATGGGTAATGGCTCAAAGCCTGCTCTTCTCTTACTCTCCCTTGTTAACCTATCTTTCAGACAGTGGTTCACAGAGACTGCTCACTTTCCTCAGTTCAGATCAGTGAGGTCATATACTGTTCATCCTTCAGTGCCTGGCTTGCTTCACTCAACATAAGGTCTTCAAGATTCATCCACGTTATTCCATGTGTTAACACTTTGTTTCTTCTTAAAGCTGAGTAATATTCCATTGTATGTATGTACCACATTTTGCTTATCCATTTGTCTGTTGATGGGCACCGGGGCTGATTCCAACTTTTGGCAAAGGTGAACAATGCCGCTATGAACATTGGTGTGCATATATCTGTTTGTGTCTTTGCTTTCAGTTCTTGTGGGTATATACCCAGCAGTGGGATTGCTGGATCATACGGAAGATCTATTGTTAGTTTTCTGAGGAACCGCCAAACTGTCCTCCACAGTGGCTGGACCATACCGCAGTCCCACCAGCAGTGGATGAGGGTTCCTATTCCTCCACATCCTCTCCAACATTTAGTGTCTCCTGTTTTTTTAACAGCTGCCATTCTGATGGGTGTAAGGTGGTATCTCATTGTAGTTTTGATTTGCATTTCCATGATAGCAAGCGATGTTGAGCATTTTTTCATGTGCTTTTTAGCCATTTGTATTTCTTCCTTGGAGAAGTGTCTTTTCAGGTCACTTGCCCATTTTTGAAATGGGTTGTTTGTCCTTTTATTTTCAAGGTGTAGGAGTTCTTTATATATTCAGGATATTAGGCTCCTATCAGATATATGGTTGATAAATATTTTTTCCCATTGGGTAGACTGCCTTTTTATTTTCTTAATAACATCCTTTGAGGTGCAGAAGTTTTTAATTTTGATGAGATCCCATTTATCTATTTTTTCTCTTGCTGCTCGTGCTTTGGCTGTGAAATTCATGAAACCATTTCCTATTACAAGGTCCTATAGATGGTTCCCTACATTATCTTCCAAGGTCTTTATGGTTTTGGCTCTTATATTTAGATCTTTGATCCATCTTGAGTTGATTTTTGTATAAGGTGTGAGATGGTATTCTTCTCTCATTCTTTTGGATATGGATATCCAGTTCTCCAAGCACCACTTGTTAAAGAGGCCATTCTCTCCCAACTGAGTGGGCTTTGTGGCCTTGTCAAATATCAGATGACTGTATATGCGAGGATCTATATCAGAACTCTCATTTCAGTTCCATTGGTTAGTAGGTCTATCCTTGTGCCAATACCACGCAGTTTTGATCACTGTAGCTTTGTAGTATGTTTTAAAGTCAGGTAGTGTGATATCTCCAATTTCATTTTTCTTTTTCAATATGTCTTTGGAAATTCAGTGGCGTGTTGCTTTTTTACTGGCTTAATGATTTCTCTTGATGAACAGAAGTTCCTTTTAATGTAGTCTGTTTACCAGTGTTTTAAATTTATGGTTAGTGACTTTTGTTTTTAAGAAATCCATTCCAACCCAAGATCATTGGGATATTCTGCTATATCTTTTTATTTTTATTTTTATTTTTTTATTTTTTATTTTTTTTCTTTGTGGAGATTTGTAATACCACCAGCAATGAATACACAGCTGTTGACATTCTGTGGAGAGCACCTGAGCACCTCAATATCTCACCCCTCTTCATGCCATTATGCATTCTTTGCTTATTTTTGCCTAGTCAAATTATGTGTTAAATTGTTTTATCCTAAAACAAAGACACAGTATCCATTAGAGGGTGAATCAACATCCTCACTACCTAGAGAAAGAGAAAAGCTTTTTACGTTTTTGTTTGTTTGAGTTCTCTTAAAAATATGAAGGGCAAGGCTCGACCAAAAGACCTGATGATTTCTATCATATTCAAGAGGTTGGTTTTGGAAGAAGCCAAAGGACCATCTCTGAAGTCTTTTTAAAGATTTGTTTGCCTTTCACATTTAGTATGCAGTCCATCTAGACTTGTAGTGTATAGTGTGAGGTAGAGATCAGGTTTCATTTTTCCTCTATATGGGTATCTATTTGATCTACTTATTGAGAGCGTCATTCTTTTTCTTTTATTATGTATGCCAACTTCATAAATTCAAGTATTCATATATGCATGAGTTTGTTTCTGCACTCTTTATTCTGTTAATTTTGGTTAGTTGAATAGTTTTGACTCAGTACCACACTGTCTTCATTACTGTAGCTTTGTACAAAGTCTTGATACCTAGGAGAGCAATTCTCCTGTCTTATGCTTCCTCTTCAAGATTGATTGAGAGATTCTCTCGGCACTTGAATATATATATATCTATATGTATCTATATATATATCTATTTTTAAATCAGTGTGTCCAGTTACAAAAAAAAAAAAGGTCTGTTGGGATTTTACTTGTAATTCTGTTGAATATGTAAATTAATTTCAGGAGAATTGGCATTTTGAAAATACCGAGTCTCTCTAATCGTGAACATGATGTATTCTTCTATTTATTTAGATCTTCTTTAATTTCTCTTTGTACTATTTTATAGCTTTTTTTGTGTGTAGAAGTCTTTTTACATCTTTTACATCTTTTGTCAGATTTATTTCTAAGTATGTGACATTAGGAATGTAATTATAAATGTACCTTTCTTACTGTTGCTGGTATATAGGAATGAGTTGATTTTTGTACCTTTGAATATAGTAACCATGCCAAGTCTCACTTATTAATTCTAATTTGCATATCCTTTTGGATTTATCACATACATTATCAGCAAATATAGATGACTTTTTTCCTTCTCAAAACTTATACTTTTCACTTATTTCTCTTATCACATTGATTAAGACCTCTTGTGTGAATTTTAATGGAAATGTTGATGTGGAAAATCTTGTCGCAATCAAAGAGAACATTTCAACATTTCACCATTTGGTGTGATGTTTTCTATAGGTTTTATTTGATTAGGGAGGTTCTCTGCTAATCACATTTGGCTTTGAAATATTCTGCTAAGGATTTTGACATCCATGCTCATGAGTTCATGAGTGAGACTGGCTTAAAATTTTCCTGTTCTTGGCCTAGTTTTATATCAGGTTTATTCTAGCCTTATAAAAGTACTTGGGTAGTATTTCTTTTTCACTTTTCTGGAAAAATTTGTATATGATTTCTCTTTTTGTCCCCAAAATTGAGTAAAATTCACTAGTGATGTAATTATTGGAATTTTTTGAAAAAAAATTTTAAATTATTCATTTAATAGGACTA